>VUQK01007302.1:1482-11523 GCA_015106715.1 Bujurquina vittata | reverse complement strand
CTATATATATATATATATATATATATATATATTTATGTGGTTTAAGCAACCAATTAAATTTTTTATTCTTCAGACCATTCAATTTTGATATTTTATTTCTAAAACTTGCAAAAGAGGAACTCTGTAGGTCCTTTATATTTTGCTTCAAGTGAGCCAGATTTTTTTTTTTTCTTTTTTTTTTTCGGATGGGTGGCTGTCAAACGGAGAAAAGGCGGAGGTATGCCAAATTACACAAGAACTGGATTGAAATCAGGGGCAATAGGTCTGATGGAGTGATGAATCCAAATTTGAAATGTTTGGCTCAAATTGTCATTCATATGTATGGAGGCAGTCAGGAGAAACCCACATTAGTGAGTGCCATTTGTAAAACACTGTGGATGTTCTGTCATGGTTTGGGGCTCATTTTGGCCAGTGTTGGAGGCTCGGTGGGTGAGCAGACCCCCACATGCTCTATGGCTAAATGCAGTAGCCTGGGTTCGAATCTGGCCTGCGGCTGCCTGCTGCATGCCTCCCCTATTCTTTCTCCCCCTCCTTCCTGTCTGCTCTTCACTGCTTATATCAAATAAAGGCAAAAAGCCCCAAAATAAAATAAAATGATACAGTGCAGAAAAGTACCATCAGATTTTGATCCACCATGAGGAAAGTTTTCGGCAACAGCTTTTATTCAGCATAACAGCAATCCCAAACACACCACCAATGCAGTAACAGTAAAAGCATTCTTGAAACGTACTTAAAGAAATTACAGAAAAGTAGGCACTTTTCAGGCGGAGTTCAGGCTGTGTTGAAGAATAAAGGTGGGCATACTAAATATTCAATTTTAAGCTTGTTGTAAAAACTCAGTTTTTGCCTTTATGTGCTGTATTTTAGTGTATGTGTGCACCTTTCAATAGTTGTAATATTACATCAAATGAGGATTAGCAAAACCACAAGTTGCAGAAGGTATATTTGTAATAAATCAAGTCAGTCTGGCTCCCTGTATCTGGATACCTCCAATTATTATTATTTTTTTTTTTGTCAAAATACTCATCTCTAAATATTGTCCTACCTGTAGTAATAATAGTTCCTGCCACAGTGTTTTACAGTTATAGCTACATTGGTGTATATTTGCCAGCAATGAGAAACCTCACCTATATTATGCCTTTTCACTGATTATTAACACATTTCAAGAAATTATATACTTTACATGTAAGAATAGAAAAATCTATCTACTTGTTAGATATTAGAAACCAAGCATACTTTATAGACTGCACTAATCCACCCCTCTGATCCTATTATCTGCTCAGGCTAACAAATTTAGATTTCACCCACCAGGACCTCCCCCATCCATCTGTCAGCATGCACTTCTCCCAGTCGAGTAGGGGACGTGTGAATGCCACACTCCATCAAGCATGTCAGCTTGTAGATTACACTCCAGACAGCTCCGCAAGACTTCTCCATTACCTCCACATCAAACCCCAAATTAGCTGAACAGATCAGCAGTGGAGCTCTGGACGTCGACACTCATTTTTCAGGCATGGAAAAGGGGCGACATTCTTTTAACCCAATGTAAAAGTGTTTGACTGCTCTCACAGTTGGTGTGTCCATCCAAAGAGTGAGCATCCTGCCAAAATATCTGTGCAAGATACTGAACCATTACCAGCTTAGGCATTTTAAGTGATTTAAAACAAAAAAAAACAAAAAAAAGAGGCTAAATAAAACAAGTTTAAAGAGAGTTTCATTAAGTTTGTCACACTCCACCTGCAGTACAACTGCTTAATAAAGGGAAGTTTGCACAGTTCTGGTGCTGCTGACCTTTCAAACATGGAGCTTCCATGCTGACGGTTAAGCACGTCCACTTATAAGTAAAGAGCATGGACCAATAAAGGTGGTTTATCTTAAAATAGACTTGGGTCTGCCTTGCCTGGTGCCCTTCTTATCCCTGTGGCCTCCTATTTAAGCAGACATTGGAATTACTTCTGTTTGCTGATGAGCGTTAATATCTGTCTTCCTGTCTGACGAGGTTATAAGCAAACCAGAACGGAAGCTGTGTGATCTTTGTTTTCTCTCCCATTTAAAAACAGTCTCTGGTGAATGGTTTTAGAATATTTTTTTTCTGTCCCTGGATCCTTGTTTACACTGTGAAAAGGCTGTCTGTTTGCTCATTAGCATGATTGGTGGGGTGCGTCAGCTACCAACCATTGTGAGACATCGCCTCTCCTGAATGGTCATCTGAAGGTTATTCTCCTAGATCAGTCACTTTAATGACTGAACTAGCCGGGTCTCATGTAAGACAGGCGACCTCTTCTCTTCTACTGAAGATTAGAGAAGTTACAGTATGTGTTGTCACTTTTTGTGCTACACACAGTTCCTTTGCAGTAGGGAACATTTTTACATTGTATTTTTGCAGTTCTTAAAAAAATGACATTTTAAAATGGTAATTTGAAATAATGATAATAAAAAAAAATCCATACATCTCCAGCAGTAATACTATTTATGCAGTAGACTGTAGACTATGGATTATGCAAACAACTTCTGGTTCTCACCTTTTTATGGAAGCTTTAACATTTCTTCTCCCTTTCTGTAAAAACTGCTTTGTTTTCCCTTCTTTTTTTCCACAGCAGTGTGACCTGTGAAATAGGTATAAACACTTTAGATAATTTCCAGTTTTTAGACAACTGATAGATGCCATTTCAGGCATAATACAGTTTGACCTTCACTTTGCAGAGACAGTTTGAAGTGATACAGTAGTCTTATGCAGTCCAGACTTCCTATATACTGTATCCCTCACGTTTGAAAACAGGCTGTTACGGCCTTCACTTGGAGTTCAATCTTCGGATGCGTGAGTTAAGTTTTGTATCGTATTTATTTTTACTTCCAATAAGGGTTTACAATTGTAGTCAGGATCATGGTCAAAAAGCTGTGTCCTACCACCCCACCAGTTGATTGCATCTCCCCCACACCTGATCCCAGCGCATCTCAAATCAGCTTGCAAAAGGCGGAGCAGTGACCGTCCCCTTTTTCCTTGGCACCCGTGACATAGTAAAATAAACAGGTTTTATCAATAAAAATTAAAACTAATATTTATTAAATCCTGTAAGAGAAATGGCTCCAACACAGGCTGTCATGGTTTGAGAAAGCTGACTGTGTGTTGTGTGTGAAAGGTGAGGGCCCAAATGCAGTGACCCACTCTTGAATTATTGGTAAATGAAAGGTTATATTCCCTCTTTAACACGAAAATGTTACTTTGGTGTATTTTTAGATGTGTCTAATATACTCATTACTCTTCTTGTCCTTAGAAATCCAGTTGCTTAAAGTTTCTCTTGAATTTAGGATGTACAGTAGGAGGTTTAGCTCAGCACTTAGAGGATGGAAGTCATGGAAAGCAGAGAGAGAGCGAGACGGATACCAACAAAGGGAAAACCAAACGCAGAGAAATTTCTCTGGAGGGAAAAAAGAGAGAACTTTAATGCTGGAGAGAAACTGGCTTTACTGGATTTTTCCTTTTTCACCACATGTTGGTGTTCTGATAACATTTATATTACAGTGATAAGACTAACTGGAAGACCAGCAAGCCACTAAGCTTTTAAGATTAAACAGTGTATGATGATTATTAAGTGTTTTTCACACAAAAAAGTCTCACAAGCCACTATTTTAAGTACACCTCGCTAGTACTTCGTTGGACCCCCTTTTTGCTTCCAGAAGTGCCTTAATTCTTTGTGGCATAGATTCAAAAAGATGCTGAAAACATTCCTCAGAGATTTTGGTCCATGTTGACATGACAGTATCATGTAGTTGCTGCTGATTTGTCAGCTGCATATCGATCAGAAGATGGAATACACTCTGGTCATACAGTCCATCTGCTTCATGGTTTGATGTGTTTTGTGTTAAGAGGCGCTCTTCTTCATGCCGTGGTTGTAATGAGCTGTTATTTGAGTTTCTGTTAGCTTCATATCAGCTCGAAGCACACTGGCCATTCTCCAGCATCATCACGGCATTTTCACCTAGAGAAGTGCCGTTCACTGAATTTTTTTTCCCCCTGTCTTTTTCAGAGCATTCTCTGCAAAACCCTGCAGGGGTTGTTTGTGACATAAACATTTGTTTTACTAGTTTGGTTATGTTGTGGGCTCCATTGCTGTGGAGTACTGTAATTATGTGAGTATGCAATCATGTAATGTCAAATCTGAAAATTTTCTCTTCAGCTTAACTTTGATAATAGATAGCAACTGCCAGCAGATGCTATTATATTGGTTTGATGTACCTGGACAATAATAAGGAAATGCAAATTTGTTTTAAAGCCTGAATATATAGCATCCAATCCATAGTGATCTTGACAAACTCAAGAATAATCCAGTGTTATCAGTGTGCCTTAGTTGTACAGTAACGTAGTTAATTTGTCATCTTTCAGACTGTGGCTGATCATCATGTTACACTTAACACCAGTTTAGCACCAAA
The DNA here is from genome assembly GCA_015106715.1 of Bujurquina vittata. Lineage (NCBI taxonomy): Eukaryota > Metazoa > Chordata > Actinopteri > Cichliformes > Cichlidae > Bujurquina > Bujurquina vittata. The sequence goes on along the minus strand of VUQK01007302.1, from coordinate 7,092 downwards.
CCACAAATTCAAAGGTTAACAATCCTATCTGTTTCATAAATTGACATTGTTAAATGTTTCCTCAACAATGCAGATTTTAGGATTTAATAAGAGTCCAGGCTTTGCGGGTGCCATCTATTGAGTGTTAAGGGGGAAATCTGTGCATTTTACAGCCAGCCTGTGCAAAGTTGATAAATTGGCATTTCATCACGTCCTGAACAATATAGGTTTATCTACAACAAAAACTCAGAATGCTGAAATGCTCTCTAACACAAATTCACCAGTCTGAATCTAGTGGCTCAAGACCATTTAAGCTGCTACATAACACACTTGAATCTTTGAAGTGTGGCTGATGAAGTTGTTTTATGGGTAAAACACCTTAAGGCGCTGGGCTTTGACAGAAGTATAAGAAATTAAAGAAACAATATGGAAAAAATTTAAGGTTTTAACACTACACTGTTAATTTATGCATTTTAGGCCAGCTAAGATACTCTTAGCATGCTGCTGATGGAATAACCAAATTGAGTTGGTTCCTCTGTCTTTTGTCATTTGCTCTTTTCCTGCAGGCCTACTCTGTCTATGATGAGGAAATTGGTTATTGCCAGGGTCAGTCATTCCTTGCTGCTGTTCTCCTGTTACATGTAAGTAAACATTTCACAACACCTCAAAAACACCTCACAATAAGATGTAATAGGAACCAACACACAATTAACCACACTAGAGTCTTGTTAAACACATACTTATGCTCAAACATTATTAGTATATCACTCTTAAACTGACCCTCTATGCAAGAAAGAAAGAATTTGCCTTCAGTGTTTCTCCCTTGCTTTCTGTAGCTGCTTGAATGCAGCCTTAATTCTCCTACACTATTTGAGGACAGCACTCAAACAAATGATCAAGATTAACACTGTCAGCAGTGTGCTCCTGCACCTAGACTTTGCTGTCTCTACAAAAGCAAGTTTTCTGGCACTTTCTTGTAGAAGGTATAATAAAGCAGAACCAGGGTAACATAACAGACTGAAAGAAAGTAATTTATAACCGAATGATGTGGGTGAATAGAGGGAGTGAGAGAATCAGTTCCTTTCACACACATTTCAAGGTCATGGCGTTATTCCACACTTTCAAATACATGTTTATAGTTCTAGTATGCTACAGTATGTGTATTGTGACTTTGCACAAAACCTCACCTAAAATTGTGATTTGAGGAGGTTTTTAAAGGACAGATGAAGGTGAGACAGTGGAGTTGACACATGGGGTGAGAGAGCTGTGGAAGTTTGGTTGAAATCCAAATGGTAAGGGCAGCAGAGGTTAAAGAGGAGTGAGATGGTGTGGAAGAAGTGAGGAGTAAGGAGGTCAGGAGGAGCAGGGGTAAGGCTGGAGAGTTGTGAACAAGAGCTATAAGTCTATTGAAGAGATGTGAAGGTGTGAAAAGATGGGGGACTGTAGTAGAGAAGGGAGAGGAGAGCAGAGGAGGAGGACAAAAAGAAAAAAAATTATAGAGGAGGAGGAGGCTGTAAAGGAAAATGGAAGTAGTAAAGATAAAGGGAAGAGCAGCAGTGTAAGAAAGAGAGGTTATACAGAACGAGGAGGCAGGCGTGTAATAGAGGAGTAAGAGGAAGGAGGGAGAGGTTATAGAGGAGATGTCAGGAATATTAATAGGGGTTCAGGTTTACCTGCAGGAGCCCATTCAGTCCCAAACACATACTGTCACTCTGATTAAATATCACCTCACAGTCTGTGAGTGTGTGCATGTGAAGGAGAGGAGAAATAAACCCAGATACACACAGAGAGACGAGCACAAACACAGCGTTAAGCATTCTCTCTTAGTCCTTATCTTCATCCATCCAAGAACGCAGACACAGAGCCCATAAAATGCTCACATATAAAAGTTAAAGAAAAGCGTATGCATATACCCTAAAGTTTGTCCCTTCATGTCCTTCACAACTTCACTGTTTCCTTCTCCTGTTAAGTGATTAAGTGGATTTTTCTTTTCAATCTTTTTTTTCTGATTTCAAAAACCCCCTGAATGCCAGATGCCACATTGCAATCCTCAGAAAACATCCTGATTTTGTTTTGTTGCAACAATAACACATTTTGGACATTTAGGTTTCCAAGATTTTTTGAAGATTATTTAAAGTTATCCGTACGCTTTCAGATGCCCGAGGAGCAGGCCTTCTGTGTGTTGGTGAAAATCATGTATGAATATGGCCTAAGAGCTCTCTACAAGAACAACTTTGAAGATCTTCACTGCAAGTTCTACCAACTGGAGAGGTTGATGCAGGTGAGTGATGCGGCCTTTTAATAACATCATAAAGCAGTCAATTCAGATAATTGTATCTCAATACAGTCAGAAGTAGTAGTGGTAAGAGCAAGGATGGTCTGGATCAAATAGGTTTACAACCAACATTATTCCCTCATCTGCCTTCATATTCATATGAACTTGAGTGGCATTCTAAATCCATATGGCTTAATATGATGTTGGCCCACCCTATGCAGCTACTGTATAAGAGCTTTAATTCTTCTGGGAAGGCACAAGGTTTTGGAGTGTGTTTATAGGAATTTTTGACCGTTCCAGATGGAGAAGCGTAATTTGTCACTCCTGAGAACATGTCCTCACTGTTCTAGAGTCCAGCATTGGTGACGCTTTGCATTGTGCTTTGTGATGTAAGGCTTGGATGCAGCTGCTCGGCCATGGAAACCCATTCCATGAAGCTCTATTCACTGTTGTTGGGCTAATCTGAAGGTCACATGAAGTTTGGACGTCTGCAGCGATCGACTCTGCAGAAAGTTGGCGACCTCTTTGCATCCTGTCATTGTACCACACTGGAATTCACTGAGCTCCTGAGATCGACCCATTCTTTTACAAATGTTTGTAGAACCAGTCTGCATGACTAGGTGTTTTTATACACCCGGGGCCATGGAAGTGATTGGAACACCGGAATTTAATGATTTGTATAGATGAATGAATAATTTTGGCAATATAGTGTATGTTATGACCTTAGTTTTTGGGATTTGTTTTGTCTATCATTTCGGAATAGTGCACGACTCCATTCCCATCATCCTCGGGCACTTTTTATCTGGAGAAGAAGCCAGTCTGAGGTACTGACATTCAATCTGACTGAAAGCATGAGTTTAATAAGCTTCACTTTGGAGCTGAAAACATACTGGAGCACAATAGTTACTGAACTGACTGAATATGAATTGGTTTAAGCTGCATATTATGTATGTATTAGTCTTTAAAAATATGTTTGGCTTTCTTCTGTATTTAGGAATTCAAATATTTTAAAAGCTGTTATTGGAATATGCTCGCTTTGATTCACTATGGGAGTCATAGTTAACGTGTACCTCATTGTTTTTAGGACACAAGCCTACCGTCATTTTTTATTATGATATTTTTAATCCAAGAACCCAATGTTTTTACTGTTTGCCTATAATTACAAGTTTGGTTGTTGCCACAGAACTGTGAGTCCCCTAACATATGGCAATGATTGCCTCCACCAAAGAGGATGTGTCTTTGGTAGCGTGTGCATGCATTTCATCATTAAGTTTGTAAACACAATAGCTTGAACAGTTTTGAATGACTTGTGATAAAACCTTTGTAGGGGTGTAAAGTGGGGTCGTACTAAAAATTCATCAAAATTTTCCTTACTTCCATCAAGGTCCTCAAGGTCAACCTAAGGACTTATTGATCAAAAATAGGCAAAAAGCGTCATAACTTTACAAGTGGGCACTCTAAATATCACATTATAGTTTGTAAACACAATAGCTTGAACAGTTTTGAATGACTTCTGATAAAAACTTTGTAGGGGTGTAAAGTGGGGTCGTACTTCCATCAAGGTCCCCAAGGTGAACCTAATGACTTATTGGTCAAAAATAGGCAAAAAGCCTCATAACTTTACAAGTGGGCACTCTAAATATCACATTATAGTTTGTATCCAAATATCATGTGGCATTTGACCACTGACCTCACTCTTACATTTCACACCTGCCTTTCTTTCAAAATGACCCCAAAATGTGTTCTATCTTTAAAGGAAGTATTGTCAGGAGAATGAGAACAAGCTGCCAAGTTAGTCAGAAACATAGTGTAGTATAATATTATATAATGAGCTCAAGTTATTCATGTCCAGGTATTTACAAATCAATACATTTTATCCATTACCTACTCCTACATAAATTTTGTGTAATCAAAGTAAACTTTATCTGATTTTTAATTACACTACAAACCGCTTAAAATACATTTAGAGAGTGAATTGCCTTAGTGGAGGTTCGTGCTCTTGGAGTCCTTGTTAATACTATAGCTCTCTCTATCTACAACTCTTAAGAATTTTGCTACAGGTTGCTCTCAGTTTATTCATTCAGCCTTTCCTGCCTTTGCTCATTTGCAACACATTTTTTTATGAAGAAAAGGTTGATCTCACCACTTGATAGCAGTAAATCATTGAGCCACAGAGGCTCAACATTCAAATTTATCCAGTCATTTTGCCTACTTCATGAATTAAATGCCATGAAATTCACTTTACATATCGAGCAGTCCTTGTTATACAGATCAGACTCAAGGGCCATTAATTTACACAAAGATTTGATTTTCCAGCATTTGTACTTTCCTGATAATGGACTTCCATTGAGCTGGTTCATAATTACAGATTAAATGCATGAACTGGTGCACTAAAAAGAAAAAGAAGCAGGCAGTGCAAACTGCATTAAAATTCATTTGGATTTAACTCATGGAAAGTTTGATCCTGTTTGTATTGAGGATGTTACCAGTGATTGCATCATATTTGTTAGTTGTTGCCTTGTTGATTCCTTGTTTCCATTGAAAATATAATTTAATGTTGTCAGAATTAAGTGCAAGTCTTTGTTTATAAAGCTTGTAGTCTGTGTAAGCTTTCTGTCCTTTGAGGATAATGAGCGCTGTCCCGTCCCACTCAGGTATTACACTCTAAATCCACTGAGCATGAGGATAGTCAGTCTAATATAAACCAAATTAGCTTAATGTAATGATATTATCATATATTTTAGAACACATCTCATGCAGTCAGATGCCATATCTAAGTGTTGTCTAATGAAGTGGTGCACTTTTTGGCTCACTGAATCTTTTATTTGCTGCGCATGCACGGACACTAAGACACGTGCACAGTTTGCTATCTGAAAGCTGTATCAGTCTTTTCCTTCTCATATAGTATATAAAAAAAAAACACGACTCTAAATAAAAAGATCAATGATTGATTAAACGAACAAATAATAAGAAATAACTTTTTTAAAAAGTAGATTTTTTTTTGTCTTTCCATTTTTCATGTATACACTGGAAAATTAAAAACTCATAATGTATAGCCAGTCTCCCTGTCTGTTTGGCAGCTGGGATGTAATACTGGGTATTGTGTTATGTCTTTTTTTAAAAAATTTTTTTAAGTCATGGGTCTCTTGAGAGATATTATCATCTCAGTGAGACAGTATTATTTAATAAAGTATGGCCAAAAATGAAATAATGTAAAATTGAAATGACAAGCAGAGCCACATCTTTATCTGTTTGTAAGTGCTGTTTTATCTCACAAGTTCCTCTTTTTCCTGCTCCTTACCCCCCCCCCCCCCCCCCCCCCCCCCCCCTCCCTCCCCCCCCCCCCCCCCCCCACC
>VUQK01007300.1:3556-13848 GCA_015106715.1 Bujurquina vittata | reverse complement strand
ACACCCACACACACACACACACACACACACACACACACACACACACACACACACACACACACACACACACACACACACACACACACAAATGTTCAAACACTGGAAGTACCTTATTAAAGTAATTATTTTAAGTAATTCATGTCTAATCCACAATCTATTTAACAACTAGCACTAAGTTTAAATGTCTTAAAAGTTCAAATATTAAAGTTAACTATTTTAAATAATAACAATTTCAAATAAGTCTCTTTAATCACATTAAGTGTTGGGTTTACAGTGCACCGTAGCACTCACGAGGACATAAAAAAGAGGGGAAAAAAGGGGGGGGGGGGTTAAAGCTCTGGTTCTTATCACTTATAAAGCAAGAGTTCATCAGTCATTTGATTTTTAATTTTCAGCCACCTGACAATCAGCCAGAACAGTATTTTAACATTTTAGAGAAAGTCTGTGGGGGTAAAGACCACCACAGGTGGGGTGTTTTCAGTGACTGAGTGTGACAGTCTCTTAGATGGCTGCAGAAACAACTCAGTGTTGTTTATTTCGCTGTTTCAGCAATGTGGCGTGCTGCTTCACCAGGAAACGCTTATCTGAGCTGCTCTGTGGGGGGAAACACATATAAATTTATAGACGCAACATGCACGCACAAAAAATAAACACATAACACCATTAGATCTCAGTATGAATAGGGTGGAGGAAGTGGATGGAGAAGGAGCTTGTGCTTACCATAACCAGCATGTCTTTCAGTCTCTCAATGGCCTTCTGATTGACCCGTCTCCGTGACAGATATGAGGTTAAGAATATGCTGAGGAAACAAAATGAAAAGAGTGTGCTGAAACAGTCTTAAAGGAGAGTGAACTGGGCACTGTCTCACACTGCAAGTACGGGCTTGACATTGCAGCAGACCACCATCATTTGTATACTTACATCTCTGCTAGTATGAGTGGGAGGGCGAAGGCCTCAGAAGTGAGATAGCGGATAGTGGTCTGGGCTGGGCTGGGGAGACTTTTCACACACACGCCAGTCACATTCAACAAAGTTTCTCCATTTCCAAATGGACCACAGGAGGACCTGGAGATGGAAGAGGAGCAGCAGATGAGAGAAATGAGCAGTGGACAAAAAGAAAACATAAATGTGAGCTTTAATTCTAGTAGCTAAAAGGTTTCATATTAAAAATTAAAGAAGTAATGTATGCATGGGATGCAGTTACAGTGAAGACCTTACAGGTTTTTTTTCAGTGGGTTTTGTAGCTGATAGTGGTTGAATCCCAGTGTTGGTGCACACATGAAAAGACCGAGCAGTAACATGAAGTGGAATAAAACTGAGGAGCTGGAGCCTCGAAACATCCGCTGCTCTCGGACACAGCACCGCAGGACGCTGAACTGAAGACACAAAGGCACAACAAGAAGGTTCAAATGCATTTTAAAACTAAAGACAGACTTCTCTATTGCATTCAGTGCAGCCATCATTTACCCCTGTTGTTTTAGCCCCGATCAGTAAGTTTCTGCAGCAGAATTAATTTGCCACACTGTTTTAGTTTAGCTCACCAGAGGTTATCAAACCTACAACACCTGGCCCCATTTCCCCTTTGTGAGTTTTACCCTTCTGGGTACTGTATATATCGTCGACGTCTGCCTCGTCCTTTGTCAGAGTGGCTGTTTTCCTCACCCTTAGTGTTTCCCAGCCTCTGTGTGTTTCTCCTTGTAAACCCTGAGCTTTTCAGTCATTTCAAGTTTTTTGGTTTTCCCTTTTAGAGTTAAATTTCACCTATTGGGTTACTGCTGCTTTTGTTTTCTTCACCATCAGCCAAATAAATGGTTCACTCTTTGTTCAACTCTGCCTGCTTGCACACGTCTGCATTTGGGTCCTACTCAACATCCAATCTGAGCATCCTGCAGATTACGACACCTTTGCCAGATTTTCTTTCTCTTTCTTTCTCCTCTTTAAAGACCGTCCAGGGTGTTGTTTGCCTGCCATCTTGCCTGTACTCTTGTGTTTTTTTTGCCTCTGCCAAGGAAGGTTTTTTTTGGATAAGGATAAATTTGCATAAATATTTTACCAGATGTGGGTCTTGGACCAGGAAGTGATTACACTTTGGATTTAATATAGACACAAGATGTTTTTAAAGATTCTTTAAGGATTCTTTATCCTTAAAAGGCAAAATGTTGTACCATATCTTCTGAAATTGAATATACACGTATCATAGTTTGGGTTTTATTGCTTGCCCAAGTGTTGAAGTTTGGGGTTATTTGGGATTTTGGCTTATTGTTTTGATTTAATTTGTATCCTAGTAATCTTTAATATTAGCTCTTGCATTTGAATTGTAGTCACTGTTTAGTATTTAGGCAGTTCTGGATTTCTGTCTCTGAGTTTCCTTAGTATCCACAGTGAATTTGATCCTCCGTTGACGCCATTCTAGTTCTAGTGATGAGTTTGAGGTGTGTTTTCTGTTTTGGATACTTTATTCTAGCCTCCTTTGTTTCCCTGTTATTGCGATTTTTTAGGAACATGTGATTAGTTGTGTCTGATTGTCACTTCCTGTTCTGTTTCCTCTCTGGTTTTATCTTATCTACACTCGTGTCCTGTTCCCCCAGGTGTTTCCACTCCACCGATTACCTGTAAATAGTATTTTGTTTACCTATTGCTTTCACTGTTTTTTTTTTTTTCTCAGCTTTTTCTTTTACAGATTTATGTACATACCAGTCTGAACATAGACAAAAAGAAAGTGTAAAATACATCTAACGCTTATGCCCAACCTTTTTAATGTAGAATGTGACCACCAATGTAACGGTTCCTATGAGAGGCAACAGAGGGCAGTAATAGACTCCCACCCAGGATACAGTCTGACTGTAAACAAGGTCCAGCACATTGAAAGGTATCAGGAAGCGCCGTTTCCCCAACAGCCGGGCCAGCAAGGATGTAGGATACTTCTCTTGTAACAACCTGTTAAACATAAGGGAGATGGTTTTGGCTGAAACTGTCCCAGTATCTACTCAGGAGAGAAAACAAATGCACTGATCTTTCCATTCAAACCACAAAGATGACTGAAAAAGAAATCTTAATCAAACCCACTTCCTGGGGTAGTCAACCAGAAAGACACTGCAGAAAGTGGCCAGGAAATTGAAGATGCACAGCTTGTACATCTCTCTGCCAAACTGGTTCTCCTTGCACTGAAAAGAGTAAAAAGACACACCAATTAAAAAAAACAAACAAAAAAACCTGGATACCAAGAAAACACTTTAAACCCTTGATGATGTCTCATTAAAGCTCAATCTGTAGCACCTTAGAATCCTTTGCTGTCGTAAAGAAAAAAAATAAGTAGATCCCCAGGGAGGCCAGCTTTAAGAAGATGCTCCTAAAGAAAAGACACAATGAATTTGTTCATGAATGCATACCTGTGTGTAGACTAAATGTTTATCTCCTTTTTCACCTTACCTCAAAAGAGTAGCATTCACCTGCATGGTGAAGGAGTAATCTTCAAAAGACGAGATCTTACGGAAGATGTGGGGCAGGACCAGATTGACAAAGGTGATGGTGATGGGCGGAAGATACTGGAGGAGCAAACTGACCAACCAGTAGTATGTAGAGTTGCTCTAAGAGGCACAGGCAGTATCAGCTATTTAGCAAATTCATTAAATCATACTTTAAGAAGGCTTTTTTCCCCCACATTTTCAAGAATATTTACTTTAGATACAAATAGAAAAGTTAAAAAAAAAAATTTGCCAGGATTTAAAGAAAAAAAGGACCCAACTACATGACTTGGAAGCAGGTTAAACAACAACAAAACGGCAGGCTTTTTATGACTGTCAAAACACACACACACACACACGCACGCACGCACGCACACACACACACACACACACGGGGAGAGCTGGCAGTTGATGAGGGAATGCATTATAAAAGAAAGCTGATTAGACAAAAGTGGAAACTAATGAAGGTGGGGCAGACAAGCACAAAGAAGGGACCATTACCTCTTTCAGAGATGTTTGTGTGGCGAAGTAGATGAGGTAAAAGGCTCCAATCAGCAGAGACAAAACAATCAGGTTGAGGATTAATCTGAGCAGGTAGAGATGGACCTTCTCTGCGAGCGTCCTCTGAGCCGCCCGCAAAGAGAAACTCTGCTCCTCCAGGAAAAGCTGACGAGGAACAGAATCTATTATGTTTTGGGGTTTTTTGGTATTTAGCTCTGGGATATACAGTATGTATGAAAACCAAGTTTGACTGCACAGCTCCAAAAACCTTTCACAAATGTTACCAGCAGTTTGGCAAATTTACGACCCTGAATAATAATGTCGTGTACGCAGGTACAGAGTGCCTGCCCATTCACCTTGAGGTCATTTCTGATGAAGCTGTGTTTGAGACTGGCAGCAGCGGGATCCTGGATGGTGAAGTCCCAGCCACAGAAGATCTTATAGCTCACATTCATGCTGTAACGCTTCCCGAGCATCCAGGTGTGCTTGTAGCCGACTGTTGTTCTATCACACGTGAACATATGTAAATAAAACATCTGCTAAACCTCTTGTGTTGCATTGTTGTAGAGCACTAACCTGCGGACCACCATAATGAGACTGAAGGTTAGGATTGTGAGGATTCCAGCAAAGTACAGCAACGGTGTGTTCAAGCACTTCCAATCCAGGGAACCTCGTGTATAGAAACCATAAAAGACAGGGGAACGATCCAGGTAGCCCTGTAGAAAAGACAAGCAGAAGATTATAGGACATACGTGCGCTATACTTAATAAGCAATACACATAGATTAGAATACAAAAGCTTACTGTTCCCAAGAAGAAATCTAAAGCAGAGTCGTTGGCTTCAAATCTCAACTGTTCTGTAAAATCAGAGAGAATATATTTTTTTCAAGTCACCATGCAGTTGTGGTTAATTTACCACCATCTGTTGTCATGGCTGACTCACCATGCTTGCCCCTGCCATAAAATATTGTTGGCCCCAGAATGAAACCCCCGATAAGAGCGCACTGTAGCAGGTTCAAGTAAATCAGGTATCTGAGGAAAACAAAATAGGACTTCACGCCAACTCCAAACCTGCCTGGAACAAATCAAAAAGGATTTTAACTGTGATTGAACTAAATAGTGATAAAGTTTCAGGACATATCAAGTTCATTCACAACAAGCCCTTCTTACCTTCAATGGTTCGGAGGGTGTGCCTCCATGGCACCAGGCCAGACAGCGCTTCTCTCATTTGTTCCCTCACCCTCTTCCCGCTGGTGCTTTGGGTCTTCCTCCAGGACTCCCAGAAAACTACAGTGCGAATTTCCAGTTTCCTCCTCTCCCTAGGAAATAGCATAAACATTACATCTAATAAACTCCTATTTATTTTAACATGTCAATTCTAGACCTTCATCATAATATATTCAAGTTAAAATAAAACATACTTTTGGGCTATCAGACAACATGGTGGGTTTGTTTAAAACATGGCTTCTGATTGTGTTACTGTTAAGGGTGCCAGCAAATGACTGAGGGCTGTACCGAAAAAGAGTGTCACAGCAAAGACTTTTCTCCTTTGAAATACTTCTGCTAACACTTCAGTGTTATCTGTTAGCAACTGTCATTTGGCTCAAAGTTTTTAACCATGACGTTTCTTGACCACACCAGACCACAAACAGAAGAGCTAAAATTAAAGAGGGGCGCTGCTTCTGTATAACATACAACAACATGTATTGTGGGTTAATGAACGTAGACAATAACTGACTACTTGATAGTGACTTTTACTCAAGTAAAAGTTCTAAAAATATATTTTTCCTACTTTGCAAAACAGCTATTCAGTGAAAATCGGTTTTCAGGCTGTTGTGTAATGTCACTTATCATCTGCTTTAGGGGAAAACGGCTGCTCATGCCTGAAAATCGTGACTAATATTTTGTCTTTCCTGTGGCTCCCGCCCCCGTTTTTTCCTAGGTCATCTCTGTGCCACTCCATTTAAAAAATCCTAGAAACAATCCTGGTGAGTTTCACTAAAATATTCCCTCATGGGTGTGTGGTATCATAAGCATCATTTTATTGGCTGGTAAGCTGAAAATTTTGGAAACAGTTGTTCAAAAGCATACAGACACTCACAACTGTCATATATTTCTTTCAGTAAATCAGCAATATTCCACTTCTGTAAGAAGTTAACAGCATGGACATTTTATACTTGTACATCAAAGTAAGCTGTGGATCAAGAAGAAGCAGGTTTGGAAAGTCTGTGATAAGCTTGCTCACCTGGCGCTCCTCTTTCCCTGCATACACATGGGCAGGTTTCTGAGCGGCTGCATAGACGTTTTGTCTCTGGGTCCTCTGGACAGGCCACTTTTCTCCCCAGCCTCCGAGCCACCCTGGTTGGCCTCTTCCGAAAAGTCATGTCTGTCCTGCTCAGGTCGGGAAGCTTGGATGCTGGGCAGCAGGTCAAATATCTCAGTCTGATAATACTCACAGGAGTCTGAAGACAGGGTGGACTGAGTGCTTTCCTCTGTGATGAATGCCAAAAAGTAGATTATGATGCATGTTTGAAAAGTTCCCCTCATCACAAAAAACAAACATTAAGCAACTAAACGTGAACAAGAAAAGATTGCTTCTATATCATTTGTGCAACTTGGTCATCTGAGAGAGGTTAAGTCTTTGCTTGTCTCGTGTTGCCCAGCCAGCAGTGCAAAAACTAAACACACAGTTTTCACTTTAGAATGACATAATAATACAACAACAGTTAAATAATTAACAACCATGCCAGTTATTTATTTAGTTTACACCTCCTAGGGTTGATATTTGTTTCTCTGTTGTCTCTGTATGTAAGCTAAGAAGCAAGAAGTCAAAATGTATTATTTTTGATTGCACACACCTTAATACTGTATATCAAAACTTATAATGTTTTACATGCATAGCAGTGCTGAATGTTACCTGTGTTAGAGTAAAACCATCAAGACAGCCAGCTACACTATAATGACAATAGTACATATGATCAGTGTGTCATAAAGCCTAATCTGCCACACACTTGAAAATGCTGAGTACTGACACTATATTGTTGTCTCACACACACTACACACACACACATGTCAGATGCACGGGCATATTTGTTGTTCTTTTCATTACCTGACATGAGCCTCATGAAGTTGACAGTTTCGTGCGCCTCCATTTTTCACTTGAACTTCCTCTTTTAGTCAAAAAGTTTTAGAAAATTGAAAAAAGAACCACCCAAACTTCACACACAATCACATTTAAAAAGCTTCTTCACCCAAGCTGCAACTTAAAGTTGTGTGAAGTAAGAGGTTACTTCCGCAATCTGCATTAAAAATATCCTGCTTTAAACCTCACATCGTCACACTGAAGTGAAGACCTCTGACTGGCTGTACTGGCGTTCATGCTTGTTCCTCAAGCGCTCTGTGAATGGCTCCCTTTTTTGCAGGTGAAACATGTAAGAGCTGTTCACACTGAGGCTGAATTTCACAGCTCCAGGAAATCATGTGACAGGATGCAGACTTAGGCGTTAGACTGATGGCAACACAACAGCAAATGCAGCCAAACTCACTGGACTGACAAATATTAAGTCCAGAAACTTTTGCAGGTTATAAAGTTTGTGATAAAGTTTTTGGCTTAAGACAGGACATGCATGCTCGTGCAGGACAAAGCTTTTTGGTGTTGTTTCATGCGTTGATATCCTCAATTTTATTACATTTTCTTGTGTTTAAGCACTTTCTAATAATTTCTAATGTAGTATGATCTGTTTACAGGTGTTTTTGCTAGTGGAATCCACTATAGTGCACTGCTAAGCAAATATTTGTTTTAGATTACATTTTAGACTCTGTTTATACAACCTCTTTAAACTATCAGTGAAATAAGGTAAACTTTCATCATCTTCCTTTTTCAGTGAAGTCTTCGCTGATGGATCAGCTGCACTGAGAAGTCTTACACCATTTGCACGCAGACGTTTGAGTGCCGTGGCAAAAAGGCTCTTTACACCCACTCACTAGACCGCTAAGTTGTCTGAAATTTCCAGTCAGTCATTTACAAAGAAACATGAGCATGAGCGTCATTTCTTATGCACTCGTTCAACATCACTGGTTTCAATTCTACTGAGACTGTAACACTTAGAGTTGATTTTCACTTGCACTGACACACTTTTCAGTTGTATCTACTGCATTATTATATAAATTTCAAGACTCATTTTTAAAGCACATCCTGGTTTAAGATTCATCTCCACTGTGTGAGTGAAGCAGGATGCACACTTTTAGATTATACTCAGGACTAAGACATGACACATTAAATGTATTGTGTGTTGAAAGGGATGTGTCAATACTGTTGCTAGGCTGTTTTTAGAGAGGGGAAATTTAAAGCTGGCATCCTCATTGGACAAACTGGTAAACCCACTGTTAGTTTTTGATTTTAAACTTGTGGAGATTTGTAGCTGAACAAGACATAAATTAGTATGAATATGAAGTCTTTTCACAGGAAAATCAAGTAGAAACATTATCAATAGCTCTGTCAAATTCAACTGTCCTATTAAATTATGACAAAGAAGGAGTATGCGCAATACTGGGACAGGACCCGGAAACTGAAACGGTTAAATGAGATCAGACAGTTCACCTTATTGTGCTTTACTAACACATGTCTGAACTAACTGGGAAAAAAAAAGAAAACACATAAAAACACAGGAAGAAATTTATTTATGAATCACAGTCCAAGACAGCTGTACACATGTCTCCACAGCTGGGTTTAGTAGTTTGGTTGTAAATTGAGTCTTCAAGTAAATGCATACACTGATTTGTCCATGGCAGCATAAATGTTAGATATGTGACTTTTTAAAAACCCAGTTATGGTCTTTTATGTGACATTAAATAAAACTTGTCATTTAGTGAGCAGTCTCACACAGGTTATTTGTGGTCTTTAGAGATGTTTGTGCAAGTGAGCCAAACGATAGGGATAGAACACTTAGTCTTTCAATACTTGCCAAGTCACAGTTAGGCTAGTAATGTTTGTATTTATACTTTATAGGTCAGGTAAAAATTGCTGCCTGTCCAAAAGCAGGAATGTGTCCAATGTGGGGGCATGTGGTGGCAATGAGTTCCTGATAGGCATATGATGCTTTCGCATGAATACTATTGAACTGGAGTACTGTTAATGTCCAACACCACTGGATGAAAACATGGCACTACAAAGTACATTTACTCAATTACTATACTGAAGTAAAAGTCAGTTATGATGTATTATTATAGGTAAAGCATCCCAGCATAATATAAATAATTAAAATCATCTCTAGTTGCACCATTAAAGTGATAGACATTAATTTATCAGTAATTATGATCAAATAATATAACATGCATGTGATTCTGAAATCAGATGTTTCCATAATGAGTGCTTTTAAGTAATTTAGCAATATTTTTGAATATTTTGTGTTTTTTACTGAAATATGACTTTTACTTACTTTATTTGCAAAACAAACTATATTTCCAGGCTCTTTTTCACTTCCACTGTCCATGAATACATCTGTATTAGGGCCTTTGTATGCCAGTTTTCTTCACTGTATTTATTTCCTATCATATATTTTTTTCCTATCATATATTTCCTAATTTCCTGTGACCCCACCCCTGTCATGTTCAGCAGTCCTGGCTAATTGCACTCAGACGTCTTTCTGTACATTTGCTTTGTTTGAACCCTTTAATGCCAAAAGGTTTTTTGTTTTTTTTCTAATGTGATTGCTTATATTGGTAAATAGACTGTAGTCAACAGGATTTATGAATGGGGTTATACGGTACCAGTCAAATGTTTGGACTGTTCAAACTTTTGACTAGAAATGACTTGTTTTGCACTTGTGTTGATGACTGCGTTATTGTACATACATTATAATCAATCCACTCCTTTTTTGGCCACTTAAAATATCTTATATCTAATACATATAGAACTGTGACGTTATAGTTGCTGCACTCTTGGCCAGATCTATCTGGGAAAAGACCATTTTAATGTCAATGACACTTTTTGGCTGCGTAAATAAATGCCAAAAACTGATTGCAGCTTCTACCTCCTTGTTTGTTTCTTTTTTTGCAAATACCGGACACTATAAGGTACAACACCGTATACGTACGTAAGTCGATGGGCAGAGTAGCGATCCAAATTGAATAGGACTGAACCAAGAGTGACAATTTTGCGGGGGTCAAAATTACATTATTTCCTTATCGGTACTTGCCGGTAAGTATGTAAAGTCATTTGGAAACAATGTTTCATATTAAGACATTAGTTTAGTTTTTATGTGAGTGAAGTAATTTATCTGCATCTTTACCAAATTTAAGTTTTTTTTTTTTTTTAAAAAAAATATAA
>VUQK01007297.1:62091-78615 GCA_015106715.1 Bujurquina vittata | reverse complement strand
AATGTCGCATGAAGTAAAACTATAGGCAAGACAGCTCCTACATCTCGCTCTGAGCGGTTACACTAGTCTTTGAATCCACTTAAAATTAAGCTAGGTCCTTAGGGCCGTTTTTCCAGGCCTTTAAACTTTACCTGGCACTGTACCAAGTGCACGGATTCGCAGGAGTGAGCCACCACAACTAGATTGGACTCGACCTCGGTAGCAGCTGCGCTTGCACCCCTGACTGGTGTACCGAGCAAGAGAGGAAGCAGGACCGACTCTAGGAATAACGGTGGTTAGATGCCAGGCGAGTCACTCCACTTTTCAGCCTTAAGTAGTGTTACATTGAAACCAGTTGGGGTAATACTCCGCCGGCATTGTAACCAGGACCCTATGAAACGGAGTAGGCTGTGATACATGTCAAAATGTGTCAAAATTCGGGAATCTATCACGCTGAATGTCATCGGCATAACAGTGATATGAAATGCCCTCAAAAGTACTCAGGATATGTTGTCCCACCTTTACCCCTCCAAACGTGCCTCATGTCATTGGATCCAAATAGCTCAATCTTTGTCTCGTCTAACCATAAAACATTTATCCAGAAGGCTTATCCATGTGACTTGTCCATGAGGGCAGCTACAGATTTCAGTTGAGCTTAAAGGTGTCCATTTTGGAGCATGGGCTTCTTTCTTGGTCAGCACCCTCTCAGTCCATAGAGATCCAAAATAAATTAAAACTTGTGCACCCAATTTTTTTTTTTCAAAGTCATTAAAGCTGTATGCTGTACACTCATTCCACCCGGGAAAAAGAACAAAAAGAATCATTAAAGGCCTAAAATTATCATGACATTCATGCCCAAGATTAGTGCATGCAAACCTCTGACCACAACTGTAAGGAAGCTCACTTCATAAAATACATTTCATAGATTTATAAATGCAGAGACCAAACAAAAACAATAAAATTGAAGCCAACAAATTAAATAGTAGTAATACCTTTAAACTACTTCTTGTATAGATGAAATCAACTACATTTACAGAGTCTGCAGACATCAGTTAGCATGTTAAATGTTAAAGTCCATGACAGCACAAGTAGAAAACATCTGAACTAGTTTGGCTTGTTTGGAAGGATTGCCTTCTCTCTAAAAAGAACACAGCTTGTTTTGTAGCCACAGGGACTGGACACCTTGCAGTCTCTTAGTCGTCCATGAAATCCTCTTTATAAGTATTCTAGAGTCAAATGTGAAACCATCTGACAAAGCTTGGTCACAGCTGGGTCATGATCCAAAGCACAGCAGCAAATTAACAACAGAACGAAAGAAAAGAATCACAGTGTTGCAATGGCCCAAAGTCCAGACTTGTACAAAAGTTTGATATAAAATCTAAACTTTTTTATGCTGTCTGAGGTCATCATTTACCAACTTGAATTTTTATTAGGATCCAGCCTGCTGTTAAAAAGTCACTCTAAAATACATGTATTCCAGTTTTAGAAAAGTAAAGTAGTAAAGTAATTGCAGCTTCACCTTCACTCAAATATTCACATAATCTCCACTTATAACAGGACAGATGATTGATCATTGATCAGTGTGTTGTGTGGCTGAAGCTTGAAACAGATAGGTTTGATTTCAACTGTGATTGGTGCGGTTAACGTACTGTAGCCTAAACTTTTCCATCGCAAGTAAACTGGTCTGACAGCTGGATTACTGTACACAGAGTCACAGAGTTAGAAAGATGAAGAATTTATTCTGATCTGATAGCACATCAGAAATGTAATCTCTGTGTAGATTAACTTGGTTTGACAATGACTTTATGAATGTGGAAATGAATTGGAGTGGTGCAACACTGGTTCGGGTGCAGCAGGAAGGGAGGGGTCAGAGAGAAGAAAACCTGGGCAGGGGCAGGTTAAGTTCACAGTCTGTTACAGTACAATACAATATGAGAAAATTAATGAGTAGGGAGACGAGTGTGGTTTATGACAAGCTTGTACACTTCCAGACAAGTTCCTGCACGTCCCAAGTTAAAGTCTCTCCACCCCCGCCTTAGTCACCATTGTTCTAACAGCACGTTTTAGTGCTGTTTTTCTTAGGACAGATATGAACATATGAATTTGAGCTCTCTAGTAAGATACTCTCAGATTTTCCAGTCAGTTGTGAGCAGTCAAAGCAAAGTCACCAGTATTCTTTCTATTCCAGTGAGACGATTTCCAGTCATTTCAAGACACAGAAACCACCAACAAAGTGACCTTTGAGGATATAAACTGCAGGCTTAACTGAAACGTTTTAGGGAAGAGTGACTTGCAGTAATTCATTGTTTTGTGTGACAGAGACAGGAATGACAGACAGTTGGCATGTTGAATTCTCCCACACAGGTCAGCTCAGCGCCTCTGTTCACACCCTTACCCCTTCTAAATTAATTCATAATCTTTCAGGATTTTTTTAAAAAGATGTTCTTTATTCAAATGTTGCTAAACAGACAAACACAATAACAATTCAAGACATGATCAAAACTGTAAAGTCCTGTTTTTTATGCTATATATAAAAAGCAAAAATACATGGTAATCTTTGCTTATTGCTCAGAAATGTGTTGGAAGCTGAAAATTGAAAGACAGCACATCAGTTCTCCTTTTTTTGTTTATTTATTTTAGCAATATCTGTAAGGATGCATTTTCTTGTGGCAGCAGCAGAGACAGAAACACTACACTGGCAAGGGGTGGTGTTAAAAAAAACCCTTTTTACTAGACCCTATGCCTTAAAAATCTACAGCTCATTTATTTGAGGGCGATGCATGTCCAGCGTTTGTGTGGAAATTCCATGAGATTAGCACAAATGACAAAGCAGCACAGCAATCATAAACAACACATGATGCTTGCAGTCATTAGTCCCCATAATGAAAATTAAATGAGAACTCTACATATTTTAGACATCAGTGCCTTTTATAGAAGTATGGGAGTACCAATATATAAGTAAAATAGTTTTACTTAAATCAACTGTGGTTTTTTTCAAGTTTTCAAATAAATGAAAACTATTTGTAATAGTTAAAAAGGAGTGAGCTTAGCGGACTGTTGTTACCTGGATATTATTTCTGTTTAAGACTTGGCGCTTAATGCTCTAGCTGCTAAACACACTTGATATTTTTTTTTGTTGAAATGTCACTGGTTGAACTGTGCTGTTGATAATGTAAAAACAGTTAATTGTTCTCTGTGGTTCAGCCAAATACATTTTAATGCTACTAAGTAAATATCAATAAAACCAACTGTAATCATTTGGGAATCACTGAACCTCATATTTAACTGAAAAAAAAACAAGACAAGATATCAAATGTTGACAGACATTTGTTGATTGTTTCTTGAAAAATATACACTCATCTTAAAAAGATTTTTTTTAAAAAAAAAGTCACATCTCTCAACTGATAAGGTAAATAAATCGTAAACAAGTCTGGGCATAAAAAGAGAATCCAAGAATCAGGTTTTTCATAGACAGTATAAAACATGTAAGCTTCTAGTTAAAAAAAGAAAAAGAAAAAAAAAGAAGCAGCCAATGCTGAAGCGTCTTAAAATAAGCCTGCATTGTATCTGAAAGTCACTAGATTGCAGTGGCTGTGGCTGCAAAAAGACTTTTGGTCCTATAGAAGTCTGTGGGAAAACAGATTTCTGACTCTCTGACTCTGTAAAGTAAAATAGCAAACAATGGTGACAATTTTATCATCCAGAGTACTTGATCTTAGAGGGAAAAACATATAAATAAGCTCCATAAAAGCTGCCAGGCTCTAGTTCTGAGCTCCAGCTCATTTAAGATGCACTGAGGCAGAGTGGGAAGTTGCCCAATTTGACTTTTGTAGGGAAATATTGGGAGGAGGGCATCATTTGACTTGAAGTCAGTGCCTAGTTGGGTGCAATGAAAGCCTTATTTCAGACTGAAAATACCAAAGCACATTCTGCATATATTCCAGCAGCAAAGCTTCATAGTAAAAAGAGTGAGGGTGATAAACAGTGTGAACTGCCCACAGTCTGGACCTGTCACCCACTGAAAACAATTTGGAGCATTATGAAATGAAGAAAAGCTGAAAAATAAGTTCAGATTTTATGAAATATGCTGCTGATACCAAATTTAAAATGAGCAAATACTTGAAAAAAAAATGTCATTTGTCAACATTTGCAGCCTTGTGTTATTTTTTTTTGTCAAAAAAAATTTAAATAATTTAAATCATTGCATTCTGTTTTAATCACATTTTACAATATCTTTGTTGAAGAAGTGAGCAGATACACAATAATAAACTCATGGAGAACTGCTGCACACTTTAAGGTCCTCTCCTTGTGTATCTGGGTCAACATCCTGACAGAGTGGAGGGGCCTCAGTGGATGGGGGAGCTATCTAAAGATAGCTTCCAAGCTGCAAGTGTTCCAGGGGTGCACATAGAGAGTTCTTTTAAGGGAAGATTAGACTTCAGTCAGCAAAGGTTTTTGTTTTTTATGGGTGGTCCCAAAACTTTCTGAATAGATGCACGCCTCCTTTCCTTGGACAAAGATAGCCAAAACATCAATTCAATTCAGACTTTTGCATTAAAACCAGTTCATTGTTCTCTGGGTTTTGGATTTATAAAATGGCAAGTGCTGTGAAGTGACAGTTGTTGTTGCAGCAGCTGCTGACAGAGAAAATAGAAGAGTTTGCCAAGACACTTCACATTTATCTGCCAGAGCTTTAACATAACCCGTTAGTAGTAGGCAGAGTTCTTAACTCGGTTCACCACATCAGTATCATGCATGAAACGGTGCTGTGCATTTCTTGCTTTCTTTCTTCTGTCTCTTTCTAAACAGCCTCACTTATTTAGTCAGCACTGCTGCTGTGAATTGAAGGTATTGAGCAAATATTACTTGCAACATTTATAAAAACAAAAAACATCCATATTTACATTTCATAATCTACATTTGAAACATTATGATTCAAAGAATTCAGCAGTCATAAGCAATAGCAATTTTGTAAAAAGGATTTCAGCCTATTTATATATACATACAAAAGCGTATCTATTAAGCAGACAGGAGTTTCGTCGCTAACACTGAAATAGCTGAATGAAATACAGAAATATTCAAGATGTTCACAACAGAGGGGAAAAAAATGGTAGAAGAAGATGCCCTAATTTTCTTCTCCAATAAAATAAACTTAACAGCTAATCTGACTCCAAAACCAAGAGGAAGAGGAGCAGAGTAGTTCCAGTTCTAAGGCTCTCACCACACAGTTGGCTCTTTCGACTCGGGCAACTCAAAGTCATTTTCCCTCCTCCTTTTCCCGCAGAGCTTCACTGTCACAAAGATACTAAGAAAGACCAGAGCTGCACCACAGGCACCTCCAATTATGATCGCCAGCAAGGTTATCTCAGAGAAGGACACTAGCAACAAGAAAGAAGAGAACAAAGTAAAGACAAATGAGCATCCCAGTGGTTACTGCTGTAATGCACAAATTTCCCCACAGTGGGATCATTAAAGTTGATCTTATCTTATCATATCTTATCTTTAACCACACTGTTCTACTGCTGCATGATGAAAGCACTACTGCATGTGCTTAAATGTTCCATGCTTTGACCTCTATGACCTCTGTGTTTTTTATCATATAAAAATTATTTAAAACAAAGTAGAATGATTCTGATTGAGGTTACAAATTGTGTAGTACACATTTTGTATTTCTATATTTTAGACAAATTTGTTCAGAGGAAACATTTTGAAGCTTAAATCAAATCATTCAGTCCATCAGGAATGTTGAGATCTAATAGTCTAACCTTTGTTGACAACTTTGAGGCTGATCTCTCCATGAGTGCCGTGCACATCTGGGGGGTTTTTCACCTGACAGCTGTAGGTACCGTTAAAGGTTGGATTCACCTCTTGGAGTGTGATGGAGGCATCTTTTCTCATGACATCTCCTGACCACACTACATGATGTTTGAAGCGCCCAGATATTGGAGGGTATGGCTTCTCATCGTAGTAAAACAGCTGCCATGCATAATACAGAAAATTACAAAAAGGGCAAAAAGGGCACACTTGGTACACTTTACTGCTTCAGTGTGAAACACACACGCAGAGAAAACATAACAAAATAGTTAAAAACAAGAAAACCCTAACCCTAACCCATTTTGAGCTCTGAAATGGATTTCATTACATTTTTTAAGGAAACATGATTTTTCAACTCACAGACTCCTCAGATCCTGAATCGAGGGGTCGGAAGTGCCAGGAAACTGAGACAGTATCAGGTGATACTGGATCACTGGAAATGAAGGTGCAGCTTAGTTTCACATCTGTCCCATTGACTGCTACCACTTCCTTCTCCGTTTTAATTTCTATCCCAGTAACATGCCGCACCCCTGAAATAAAGACAACCAAATGAGGATGATCACGTCCAATTGCATCATCAAGATTCAACCTGACCTCTAATTCTCTGTGGTTCATTAAAGTTAGTAGTTCAAACTGCCCATGTGGCAACATTTTCAAATTCATTCCTCAGTTTTAAAGCTGCCCAATAAACCACCCAAAGAAAGTTAAATCACAGCTTCCACAGCTTGTTGCACTAAACAGCTCTGAAATTCAACATTATGAGTTTCACTGTTTCATTCTTCAGGTGCATCTGGCTTACAAATCAGTGCTGAACCAAATACAGATATCCGTCCACTGTGCTGACCCCTTACAAATAATAATAAAGTACCCAAGTGAGAAAAGAGATTCAAAACTGGAAGTGCCCATCGGAATTTTGTTCACCAAATTAGTGAAAAGCTTATCCAGCCCTTCCAAGGCTGTGTGAGAGCATACTGCTGATACACTTCAAGTACAAACTCTCCTCCCAAATATCTCCTTCACTGCAGAGTGGGGGAACATTACAAATGACTACTTTTAATCAGAAAACCTGTCACTGTATCTGCTAGGGTTACATGAGACCAAGGTTAATATAGTTGGCTAAAACTAAACTGAAAGCTAAAACATAAAGGGGGGGGGGGGTTAAACATTTAATGCAGTAAAATAAAAATTTGACTTTTGAAAAAAACATCTAAAATCAACTAAAATACAAATAAATATCCTTAGTTTTTGTTAATTTGGTAAAAGAAAAAAAAAGATCCCAACGTGCCTGATTAGGCTTTGATGGACATGATTATCTGGATTTTGGACGTCTACAAGAGTGTGAGACTGTGGTTGTTTTCAAGTCTGTGTGTTCAAACAGCTCCTGCACATTAACAACTGTCAGCCTAAGTGATCAACCAACGCATGGATAACTGTGTTAAACTACATCATACTGCATATACATTCAGCAGTTTGCTCATTTCTGTTTTCTTAAAATGAAATAGAAAAAATTAAGTAAACTAAACTAGATGATAAAGATGTTTTTGTATGACTATTAACTTTGTACAATTATATACCAAAAACGACTTTAAATATCACATGTTAGATAATCTAAAATAAAATGCACACTGCGTGCTGCTTGGACTCACTTTCTAAACAACAAGATCCACACAGCAGCTGGTTCACCTGCTCAGATTGACACATGAGGAAAGAGAGGCTGGCATTCTTTAACAACGCTATCAGACGACACATCTGGACAGCATGCAGAGAAACAAAAAGAAAACCACAACAAGGCCACAGTAAAGGTGAATATTGGACATGTTTCCTGTCAGGTGGGCATTCAACAGTAAGGTGAGCAGCCCCCCCAAACTGAAAGTGGCAGAAAGGTGCGGAAGATTCCCGATACACAGATAATCCGATATAAATTTGCAGGACAAACATGTATATTTAATTTGAATTCATTTGCTCCAATTTCTTTCTCTTCCTCTGTAAACCCTAGAGATGGTTGTGCTGATCATGTAGATCAGCAGTTTCTGAAAAACTCAGACAGCCCATTTGGCAACAACAAAAATGCCACGTTCACGGTCACTTTAATCACCTTTCTTTCCCATTCTTTAGTTTGAACTTCAGCAGGTTTATTTGACCGTGTCTATGTGCCTAAATGAAGTGATTTCCGTTGTCGTGTGATCAAGCTGATTAGACATGTGCTTTTTTTTTCCAAGTGGCTGAACAGGTGTGCCTAATAAAATGACCGGTCAGTGTATAGTACAGTCTCACAGAAACAATCCACGGCTTCAAAAACTACAGCCTTATCAGCCTATGACAGGCACATGAGCAGAAAGTACTTGCAGTAAGTGTACTTTATACTCTGTGACGTGAAAAGTGAGCTACCATAGGCCACTACAAACCTTTACAGGTCGCCATGGTCCAGAGACAAAACAAGTTGCCTCATTTCTTGTGTTTTAAATTATTATACACAGTTTTTGTGTTCGGGGCCCCAAGTTGTTGATCTACCTCCCGGAAGTTGCTCACCTGGCACCATGAATCCTCCCAGGAAAAGCAGAGGCAATGTCCGGCATATAGGATAAAACATTTAGGCTTCAGATTAATTCCTCTGTAAAAAAAAATCTCTTCATGTAATTAATTAAAGAGAGTCCCGAATATCGCCGTCAAAGAGCTGCTCGGTGAAACGGAGTAAATGCGACATCGCCCTGATGGGCGGAGCTTCATTTTATTGCACAACACCTGTAAGCTGTAAGAGGAAACTTTGCCACATTTGGAGAGTTCTTTCTTCCAGACAGACTCTATTGGGGCTAGTTCATTGTTAACCTTGTTTACAGGCTGTACCTTTATCTTTGGCTCCCAAACTTACCAAACCGCTACAGAAAACAGGAAATAATACAATAGAAAGGAAAAATAAACTCTCTCTCTCTCTTCTTCCTCCTGTCAAAATATGTGCCAGCTCTGTGTCACAAACCAACATTAAATCCAATCAAAAATAGTCCAAATGTCAGCCCAGTACCTAGAATTGCACTGGACAGGTCACCAGCTTTACAGCACTGTGCTGTGAGGGGGGGGGGGGCTCTTCATCCCTGTCTGTGGAAAAAGGGCCTTACCGTACATTCAGCCTTAGGGCCCAACCTAATTCACAGCTGTAGAGTATTTGTTGTTTTTTACTGGTTCCGTCATCATGCTTTCCCACCTTGCACAGCAGCTGCATCCAGCTTTTATAATGCAGTCTATAACTGGCATGTCTTAGTCTTGTAAATTTATATTCAGTTATGCTGCTGCATGCTCTCTCTTTGGGGCACTCTGGCTCTTATGCCTCTTGCCTCATTCCTTTGTACCCTAACATCCTCTGGAACCAGAAGAAAACCAATTGATCATTCTGTACAGCAAAATCAGAAGCTCTGCCATTAAGTCTCACCAGGCCTCTAACTTATTCTATTTTAATGTCATTAAAGCAGAAGCTGAGTCTGACTTCCTCAGCCCACTGTAATGTCTAAAGTTATAGCTAATACCTCTGGTCCATACACCAAATCGCAGTAAGATATCCACTAAAGTTTTACAAATTAAAGTCTGCAACATGCACACTTAAAAGTTAAAACTAAAAAAAAATCAATCAAGAAAAATGTAATTTTTAATCAGTCTATAAAGTCAGCTGTTTGCTGACTGCTACCATCTTGTGGCCAAAGTAAAGAACAATGAGTCAACAGCTTGAGTGGCCTGACCATCAAGCAAACAAAATAGGAAGAGCAGTAATACCCAGTGAATGTTTTAAGTGACAACACTGTGATCCACTGTATTAAAAGCTGAGCTGAGATGTAATAAGACCAACACAGAACAATCTGCAGTTATTATAATGTAATTTTTAATTTTAAAAAGACAAGTTTCAGTCAAATGTATTTTACAGTAACCTGACTGATTTTATCAAAAATGTTATGCATCTCTAAAAAAAGATGGAAGCTGCATCACAACTTTCTCCAGAATCATTGACAAAAATGGCAATTTAGAAAAAGTTAGTGCAGGATCAGGACGATTCAACAAATAGCCTGAAACACATCCAGTTGAAAGTCACAACTTTATCAAAGTTATAGGAACCAATAGAATTAAAAATGTATTTTAAAACAACATGGGTAAAATATCTAAAGCACATGACAAAGGTTTTGTATTCCTTAACAAATCTGTTAGATTAAGCCAAACTTGCATGATCCTAGACCAGCTTTGCCAGTTTTCCAGCTGTTGGAGATGTATTTGAGAAAGTTTTGTTTCTGAGACTGAGCTCCAGTTTGTCTAAAAAAAAATACTGAAATCTTATGCAGAGATGATCAGAGCCTCCATCTGGTGGTTGATTTTAGTATGAGTTATCTTTCCTGCACCTAAAAGTACTTCTTGCTAACCTGTGACAGAACTTTCAGGGCATGTCTGCATAGGAAAACAAACAAACAAACAAAAAGGGCAGAGAATTAGTAAGGAGCAAGTGAGGGCAGCAATAAAGAAGATGAAGAGTGGAAAGGTTTTAGATTGTTTTTATGCAGCATGGTGGTGTGGTGGCTACCACTGTTGCCTCACAGCAAGAAGGTCCTAGGTTTGAATCCACCTTGGCCGGTGCCTTTCTGTGTAAGGTTTGCTTGTGCTCTCTGTGTCTGTGTATGTTTTCTACAGGTACTCTGGTTTCCTCCCACAGTCCAAAGATTAATTGGTGATTCATAGGTATGAATGTGAGTGTGAATGATTGTCTGTCTCTTTGTGTTAGCCCTGTTTCAAGTTGGTGACCTGTCCAGGGTGCACCCTGCCTCTCGCCCTATGACAGCTGGGATAGGCTCTTGGGCTCCAGACCCTCCCAACCCTGAAAAGGATAAGCAGAAGAAAATGGATGGCTGTTTAACACAATCTTATGAGCATACTGATACCTATTTTCAAGAACAAGGGTGATGTGCAGAGTAACTATAGAGGGATAAAGTAGATGAGCCATACCATGAATTATTGGGAAAGCGTTATTGAAGCTAGGTTAAGAAGAGAGGTGACAATCAGTGAGCAGCAGTGTGGCTTCATGCTGAGAGACAGCACTACAGACACAATGTGCACTTTGAGTATTGATGGAGAAGCATAGAGAAGGTCAGGAGCAGTTGCACTGTGTCTCTGTGGCTCTAGAGAAAGCATCAGATAGGGTGCCAAGACAGAAACTGTGGTACTGCCTGAGGAAGTTGGGGGTGGCAGCCCCAAGAGTTAAAGGGAACGTTTACAAGCTGGTAGGAGACCAGCTATGGTGTATGGCTTGGAGATGGTGGCACTAGCAAAAAGACCTGTGCTCCTTCACCTCCCCTCCTCCTGTCGCTCCCCCTAAACACGCGCACACACACACACACACACAAAGACAGTCGATAAGTTATGTCACCGTGTCAAGAGGAGGCTTTTAAATACTCAGGTTAACTTAAGTTACTGGGAGTGAAAGAACAGGTCACTGTTCTAGAACTGTGTGCTGTAGTTACAATATAACAGATCATAACAAGAAAAATAAGGGAACTTGTAATAATTTGTTTAACTAGATGGTGAATCATAAAACAGATAAATTATAGAAGAAATTATAGAAATTAAAAATAGATAAAGAAAATATAGAAATTAAAGAAGCCTATAATAGAAGTGAGATCTGTACACAACACAGTATACATTGGGTGTGTTGTGTGTGTGTGTGTGTGTGTGTGTGTGTGTGTGTGTGTGTGTGTGTGTTCGCGCACACAGGTTTTAGGGGAGGGGGGGGCGACTAAAAATGTGTCCACATACACCTCAGAAAGAATATAGGTGCACCACTGGGGATAGTGGATATACTGTATTGGACAAAGAATGCTGAAGGTGGAGTTGCTAGGTAGGAATAAAAGAGGAAGATCTCAAAAGAGGTTCATGGATATAGCAGTGGAGGGCATACAGAGGGGTTGATGTGGCAGAGGAGGATCCTATATAGAGCAAGATGGAAGATGATCCACTCTCAGGACCCCTAATGGGAGCAGCTGAAAGAACAAGAAACAGTGAAACTGTTTGAGTCAGTGAGGGACAGGAGGTCACTGAACAAACTGCATCCATTATTCTCCATTCCACACTACAGAGGCAGAAGAGCCCATTCTCTGTGCGACTTATTCAACCCTGCTGCCATAAATAACACACAAGGAAGTCATCCCTACAGTTCTTTATAAAAGTGTAAAACTGCTCTCCTTTTTGTGACAGGTGAACACACCTGCTAGGGCATAAGATTCCACAGACATTTCTATATCAAAGCTTCTCACTGTTGTCTTTCTTAGATTTACTGTGTGCACGTTATTTATTAATACCATTTGCACTACTCTTTGCTAGAATTCTCTTTTGCATAATCTCAATCTTATATTTTAATTTTATTTAACTTGATTTCTTTATTATCTTATTATATCACAGTTTTATATATAATTTTTTGCACTCTCACAATAAGGCTTTCAGTGTGGGCCTGTGGCACTATTATTAATAATAATGCTGCTTGTATTGTAGATTATACTATTTTTTCTTAATATTTTTAATGTCGCTGCTGTAGAACAGAAGTATCTATCTATCCATGTAAGCACATTTTCGCCAAATGTGGCGCTGTAGCTACTGGAATGCGTTATTTCCTGTGTTTTCCACAGTAGTCTGCTCTAACGTGACCGTGATGCATTGCGATCAGCTGCAACCGGGCTGAGAGATCAGCGAGAGATCACTGCCATGCTCTAAAAAATACAATGCACGGAGAGCACATCTTCGTGGCCGGTGTTACACTAATTGCAACCATCTAAAAAAAGAGTAACTGAATCGTTTGCATTATTTAAAAAAAAAACGTGATTTCTTTCCCGCAAACACACGACCTACCCATGATTCCTTGCGCGATCAGCTGTTGCGGTGGCGTGTTTCTCGTCCTGCGGTTCATCCTGAGGGGAAAAACTTAAATCTGTGATTTTTTTTTAAATTTTTTGGTCTCAGCGACCTCCACAAATTACAGAAGGTAGCTGTGTTCAGGTTTTGGTTAGGTGTATTATTGCGGTGGTAAGATACCGCTTCCCTTCACTGGTGTTACGGCTCATGGTGTTAAACGTGCACTCTTCCCACTAAAACCAACTCTGTGCTCTTTCCCTTTTGACACACCTTTTGTTGTCTCATCTAGCTTGAGGCTGCTAACGCATGCTAGCGAGCATCATACGCGCGTCCACTACCCGACAGCGGTGCAGCAAAACCGGGGCGTAAAAAGTTAACAGTCATCCAAGGGAGCCGATAATTGACACCCTGCCAGGTAGCTTGCCTTTTAAATTAATAGCTAATTTCAGGTTTTTTAAAAAAAAAAAATTTATTAACGACGGGCATGGAAAACGTGTACCGGAGATGCAGACAACAGTCTCCAGTCTTTAGCTAGCAGCTAACAACCTAACGTCAGATCAACAGGGACCTAGTGGAGTTAATGCGATCTGCTCTGTGATTTATAAACACCCGCACTGAGAGCGAAAGTGGCCTGCAATCCGCATTAGGCCAGTCTGTCTGCGCCCGAAACGTTAAGCTGCTGCGTCAGCTAGGCGGTGCAGATGCTTTCCTCTCTAGCCTATACCAGCATGAACTCCTTTCCTCCTCCGGTAGGTAGCACCGTCAAAATCTGCGTGTTATTCCATGTGTAAATAAGCGCTGGGATCTCTTTCAGGATGAGTGGGGATGACGTGAACCCAGCTGCAGTCCCTCAACCTGTAGAAGATGTTCAAGGAGATGGACGGTGGTTGTCACAGGTAGTGTTAATGTTAACATTCACTTTTTTTGTCCCTGTGTGTCATTTATACCTGATATGTTCTGTATGTGTGGAAGCAGTCTGAACGATTTGCATTATTTATCAAAGATAGCACTCTAGTCATGGGCACATTTATGTGTTCCCATGGTAAATATTTGAAGTAAATCAAACAGCAGGAAAAATTGTTTTTGTGTATTTGAAATCAGATGTAGTTGGGCATGGGACGGTACTGTGGACCTGGACCTATGCAGTGATCTTCACAGTTTCACATGCTTTCACCATCAGGAGTTTCTGTGTGACATTTTTAGTTCCTATAGTGGACAGGAGGATGGTGTCATGGGACTTTCACTCTTATTGCTTAGATCCATCCGTCCATCGATCATCTTTCCCTGTGCACCCTGGATTCTAACACTGACAGACAGACAACAATTCACACTCGCATTCACACCTATGGTCAATCATGCAAAATAAACCAAAGCTTAGTGTTCTGTACTTTTCTCATGCTAATCTAACATGTGACTCAGCTTGGATTCTGTGACCTTATTCTTCATCAGTGGCTCTTAACCACTGATGTTCATGACTGCGATCCGGTGAAACCAGTTACTGTGTTTTCATTTGATGTTTTGATGACGTTCTTAATAATATTAGTGTCTGATTGAGAGTGGAGGTTAATGTGGATAATTGTTATTATATTAGTTGGTTGCTCATGATCGGATTAAAAAAACCTAATAAATAATAACCATGTGCTTACAATTTATAATCATTTGCATGACTTTATTTGTTTCAGTGCAGCACTTTGTCTAGCTTGTTTGGAGGGTCTTCCTAGAAAGTTTGCACAAAGTTAATCCTCCCAAAGCTATTATAGGGCTGTCAGTGAGATGGCCTGCTTTACGCAAAGCTCTCTATCAGGTGTGTCTTGACTATAATGAGCTTGCGTGAGTTTGTCTGACTCTGATGGCTCAAGAATGTTATCCTAATGCTAAGATTTAGAAAAGTCATAACACAAAGTTTTTACATCGGACGCTAATGATTCCAGCAGAGAGTTTTTCTAATAAATTGTAGATGTTCTTTTATTTATGCACTACATCACTGGCTCGCTTGTGGTTTTACAGCACACAAGGTTTGTACAGGAGTGCAAGGATGCTGAACCAGATGTGCTTTTTGTGGGAGATTCCATGGTGCAACTAATGCAGCAGTATGAGGTGAGAGTAAAATCTTAGAAAACATTTTTAAACCAAGCTGGATGCATTTGTGATATCACCTGCCACTAAAATAATATCTCCAATAGTGCATGTATTCTTTTTTCTTATATAAACCAAGCACACATGCTGTGCTGTCCAAATATTTTTTCCTAGTCTTAGCAGTGCCAGTGCGGGAAAAGTTGAATGAGGGTACTGCACATTACAGTTTCAGTTGTGGTAAATTTGAATGTGAAAAATGTGTGTGTGGATGTATTTAATTCAGTTTGCCATATGATTCATGTGTATTTAAACTGATAGTAAAGACAGATATAAAAGATATATATTTATCTTCATCGCATGATGTAAAGCATCTTGTTAGTTATCACAGTCAGCTCGTTTAAAATGCAGATTAATGGTTTTCTGTCCAAAGGTGTGGAGGGAGTTGTTCTCTCCTCTTCATGCGCTTAACTTTGGCATTGGAGGGGACACTACCTGTAACGTACTGTGGAGACTGCAGAATGGAGAGCTGGACAACATTCGTCCCAAGGTGAGACAAGCCTACAAGGCAATTGAGGACAGTATAATGTATTCACGCTAATGCTCACAATTTTAGCTCTCATTGGCTGATTTGTCTTGAGTTTTGTGACCCCATTAGCCATGTTATTTAGGGTTAATGTATGTTCAGAAAGCATTGAACTGGCCACAGCGTATAACTGTGTTGAAAGTCCATGAAACTCGGTTGACAGGTGGAGTACTGGCAGAGAGAGAACCCATAAAATTTTGATGCAGATCCTGATCTATTTCTTTATAATTACGTGCTTCAGTATTGACCTTGCCAGAGGATGTCCTCTGAGTGGCCTTCTGGTTTGGTACACATACACTAAACTGTGAAAAGTATTTGCTCGTCTGCCTTCACACACATATGAACTTGAGTGACATCCCATTCTTAATCCATAGGGTTTAATATGATGTTGGCCCACCCTTCCCAGCTAACAGCTTCAATTCCTGTGGGAAGGCTTTCCACAAGTTTTAGGAGTGTTTATAGGAATTTTTTTTAATCATACTTTCTAAAGTGTGTTTGTGAGGTTGGATGAAAAGGCCTGGCTTATAGTCTCCACTCTAATTCATCCCAAAGGTGTTCTGTCGGGTTGAAGTCAGGACTCTGTACAGGCCAGTCAAGTTCAAACACAAAAAAACTTGCTCATCCATGTCGTTATGGTCCTGCTTTGTGCACTATTCCCACAAAGTTGGGAGCGTGAAATTGTCCAAAATATCTTGGTATGCTGCAGCATTAAGAGGTCCTTTCACTGGAACGAAGGGGTCAAGCCCAACCCCTAAAAACACAACCTCACACCATAATCCCCATTTCACCAAATTTTACACTTGACACAATGCAGTCGGACAAGTACTGTTCTCCTGCAACCACCAAACCCAGACTTGTTCATAAGATTGAAGTGTGATTTGTCACTCCAGAGAGCACATCCAGTGACGGTGTGTTTTACATCACGGCATCCGTCACTTTGCATTGCACATAGTGATTTAAGGCTTGGATGCAGCTGCTCGGCCATAGAAATCCATTTCATAAAGCTCTCTACACACTATTCTTGAATCACACAATTGACTCTGTAGCGACTGACCCTGCAGAAAGTTGGTAATCTCTGTGCCAGTGTTGTAGTCAAGACCACCTAACCCGAGACCGAGACAAGACCAAGACCGGAGTGTATCGAGACCGAGACAAGACCAAGACTTTTAGGGTCCGAGACCGAGTCAAGACCGAGACCAAGG
>VUQK01007297.1:3432-13995 GCA_015106715.1 Bujurquina vittata | reverse complement strand
CATCTAAATGTGCCTCCTGCCCTGTTCACACTGCAGTCCTTTGTTCCAGTCTGGAAGCTCGGTGGTGTTTCCCGTACACTTCAAACGCGCTCTTCCTGCTTTTTTTTTTTTCTCTCATCATCTAACCTCATGATTCCAAGAGAGGAATACAGGAGAATTGTCGCTCTGCTCCACCCCATCCTCTGTCTATACCCTCCCTTTCTTCATCATACAGTACTGGGGATGACAACACACCTATTTTACTCTGACCTAACCTTCATGCCCTTTCCCAATTTTCCCTCCTCATCTTCCCCCTGTTCCTCTGTCTATTCTATAATTCTCCTCCATTAGAGCCCATCTGTTCTGTCTCCCTCACAGGAGAAATGAACACTGTTTTCTACTTTGCTGTGACATTGAAAGACGAATTTGTTAGATTTAAATTAAGGTGGTGTCGAAATGTGATGGTCTCCATCCATTGCGCACATGGATACAAGCAGATTCCTGCAATTAATGGGTGTGTGTATCTTCATTTTTAAAAATGTAGAAACAGAAAAGAATCACTTTTTTTTCCAAGATGTGAATCATAGCAGGTTTTTCCATGTAGCAGACTGAGTCAAGTTTTGCAGAAGTAAATGGTGCGGTGGCCTGACATGAGACCAGCACTCCAGAATGAAGTCATGGCTTAAGGTGACAGCTTCGATTCTTTTGCGCCATGCCTCCTTTTAGTTACGCTTCTTTGATTTTGGATTACATGCTTTTCAAGCTGATGGCTCATTTGTTGCAGAATAAGGTGCATGCCTTCGAGGTGCTTCAGGGAAAATTTGATAGCACCTCCTTAAATGCAGGGTGCTGATGTATTTTTCAAAAGTGAGCAAATGGAATTGATGTGAGCATATTCAAAATCACATCCCTTGCACAACAACCTTGACAGTGCTTTACAGAGCAATCTGTCTCATTGTGTGTGTGCTGGTGTGTGTGTATGTGTGTGTGTGTGTGAGAGAGAGAGGGAGGGGGGGGAGAGAGAAAGAGAGTGAGAAAGAGAATGAGTGCAGGAGACAGAGAGCAGTGGAGAATTTGTTAATTCAGCATCTTCAGTTAGGGGAGACTTTAGGGTCTTTTCCTTACCAAGGACACGTGGAGCAGAAGTGCTGTTGAGGAGTGAAGAGGGAGGGGAGGCAGGTGGTGGAGTGTGATGGCTCAAGTTTAGTAAAGCAGGGGTCACAACCAAAGCAGCTGAAGGGCTGGCATCAGCCGGTCAGTGCTCTGTGAAGAGACTTCAGAGCTGCATGGAACATGAATGAGAGAGGGGCGCAGGTGTGTCTTCTCTTCAGTGACCTAGAATAGCCAGCTCAAACAGGCATAAACTCGCATACTGTACTCACACACGAATAATGCATTGCCTTTTATACTTGCATCCACGCTAGTGGATAGTCTAGGGCAAAGCCAGATGTGTTTCTCAATATGTGTGTTTTTAATCAATACTTGCAAAAGAACAGCGTACATCTGTAGGGTTCTGACATGTATTTTCTGTTTCAGCTCATCTTTGAGCTCATCAGGATGGATATGACCACACATGGCATGCAGTGGGGAAAATAAGTATGTGATACACTGCTGATTTTGCACGTTTTCCCACCTACAGAGAACGGAGAGGTCTGTAATTTTTATCGTGCGTGCACTCCAACTGAGAGAATCATGTTGTATGATTATTAAATAATCATTTTGCATTTTATTGCATGAAATAAGTATTTCATACAATAGAAAAACAGAACTTAGTATTTGGTACAGACACATTTGTTTGCAATTACAGATGTCAGATGTTTTCTGTGGTTCTTGACCAAGTTTGCACACTGCAGCAGGGATTTTGGCCCACTCCTCCATACAGAGCTTCTCCAGATCTTTCAGGTTTCGGGACTGTAGCTGGGCAAGACTGAGTTTCAGCTCCCACCAAAGATTTTCTATTGGGTTCAGGTCTGGAGACTGGCTAGGCCACGGAAGGATCATGAAATGCTTCTTACAGAGCGCTCCTTAGTTGCCCTGGCTGTGTGTTTAGGTGAGTTTAGTTGATACCAGAAAGCTCTATTTTGGTCTGATCTGACCACATGACCATCTCCCATGGCTCCTCTGGATCATCCAGATGGTCATTGGTGAACTTCAAACAGGCCTCGACATTTGCTGGCGTGAGTAGGGGGACCTTGCGTGCCAGGCAGGATTTTAATGCATGACGGCATAGTGTGTTACTAACATCTTTGAGACTTTTCCCAGCTCTCCTCAGGTCATTGACCAGGTCCCCCTGTGTAGTTCTGGGATGATTCCTGACCTCTCTTACCCCACGAGGTGAGATCTTGCCTGGAGCCCCAGACTGAGTAGTCTGTGCCAACAGTTATAAAATAACTAATAATTGCGCCAACAGTTTTTGCCTTCTCACCAAGCTGCTCGTGCAGGTCTACAATTTTGTCCCTGGTGTCAGTGTATCAAATACTTGTTTTCCCCATTGTATGTCTTTAATAGAACTTATGTAAGGATGACATTCTAACAAAAAGGACACTGGACAGATAATATGGACACCAAAGGTGGTTATCATGGGAGATTGTGAGGCATCTTGATTTGGCATTTAAATGACTGCAGGTAAAAAACAGAAGTATGCTGTTCATACATGCTGTATGTCAAAGTGGATAATTTCTGTCTTCTATTAAAACATTAACAGTCAGAATTAAACTGAGCACATACAGTATGTTTCAGCACAAATTGCTGTCATGTGATGAAGTCATGGAGCCTTCATACCAGCATTTTCATTCACACGCCTGTCTTTGAGTTGAGTAAATAAATTAAGTCACCTTGTATGTTGACTCAGGGCTTCATGCTTCAGGACAGCAGCTGTCTGATGAGCTGGAGGTCATGAGTAATCCAATAAAAGCTAAACTGGGGGCTGTAAACATCTCAGCCTGATTTTAAAATGTGTCTGACACAATAGAACTAACAAGTTGGACTTCCACTTTCACAGCTACAAACCGCTACCCTCAACTGTGATTTCATTTCGTTCACAAAGACTCTTGATGCCAGTTGGCTAGATGTTAAATGGTTGCCAGCAAAACCTGGCATTAATAGAGCGAATATAAGCCTGTACATGTGCACATTGCAGTGATGTTTAAAAATAGTTCGCCCTGAACAAACAGAGATGCCATTCTTTCAGCACCAACAGGACTGCTTAATGCTGTCAAATGCTATGGAGAAGTGTTCTACAATTCTGTAAAGGTCGGTGTTCTACATCGAAAATAATTCAAGTGAAGTTTACTCAAAAAATTTAAGTAACAAAGATAAGTAAATTCTTACTTAGGAAAGTAAAGTTTTTTCAGTTATAAGTACAGTTTTGTTTTGTTTTTTACTGAAATACTCGAGTAAACATTAGTGCCAATTTTCTTTCTTAACTTTCTGAGGGCTCTCATCAAAGATGCTAACCTTAATCCTACTCTAATGTTTTATTCTGGTGAAGCCCAAAACATTCATATAAACTTAATTACTTGGAAAAAAATTTCAAGCATGCCAGTTAGAGTGTTTATTTTAGTTCTCTAATTGCCAATATCTGGAAGAACAGATCATTTTTAAACCCTAGGATCAGAATAATTTTTAAAAATTGTATTCTGATCCTAAAGGGTTATAATTAGGGTAAGGTGGGTAGGTTAGGATTAGGTAGCCAAAGATGGATTAGACACACGGGATTAAAGAAAAAACAATATTGTCACCATTTGATGGTAATTTTCACTTACACTACATTGGCATCTTTATGGCATCAGTTTTTTATTATAGTTTTATCAGATTTATTTATTTATTTTTGCTATAATTTTTTTAAATTAAATTTCATCTACTACTACCTCTAGACCACAGATAAAATTAGAGTTCATTGCATTATTTTCTTATTCAATAAAACTGTCTTACCATTGATGGATTGACAATGCTTTTCTAGTCTTATCGACTTCTCAAGCCATTACTAACCATGTTAACCCATTAATACAGCATCATTCTATTCTATGCATAGAGCATTTTATCGATCAGATTCACTAATTAAGATGCCATCCATCTATTTTCTTCAGTTTATTCAATAAGGGATCACAGTGGGGGCTGCAGCAAATCCCATAGGGTGAAAAAAAACACGTTACATAAAAGTTATAAATTAATTTGATTCAGCCAGAATTCTGGCTCCTCCAGATTGGCCGTGTGCCCATGTGGCACATAGATTACCAACCAATCAATCAATTACAGATACTCCTGATCTCAGCTCATTAATTGTATAAAGCACGCCTGTCCACAGAATCAATTCTTTTCGTTCCAACCTCTCCATCACTGTAGGTAAGACCAAAGAGTTGTCAAAGACGTCAAGGACAAGACTGTAGACTTGCACAAGGCTACAAGACCATCAGCAGTGACAACTGTTTGTGCAATTATTCAGAAATGGAAGAAATCTAAAATGACATTCACCCTCAGTCTGGAGCTCCATGCAAGATCTTGTCTCATGGGCTGAAGATGATTATGAGAAAAGTGGTGGGTCAGCCCAAAACTACATGGAAAGTGTTGTTAATGAGCTGAAGGCCGTTGGGACCACAGTCACCAAGAACACCGCTGGTAACACATCTGTGCTGTAATTTATGAAAATCTTGTAGCAACTGCAAAGTCCCCTTTCTCAAGAAGGCACAGGTACAGGCGTGTCTTAAGTTTGCCAGTGAACATCTAAATGATTCGGAGAAGGCTTACAAGAAACTGCTGTGGTCAGATGAAACCAACATCCAGCTCTTTGGCACTCTCTTTTGACCTGCTGTATTTGAAGGGAGAGAAATGCTGAGTATGACCCAAAGAACGCCATCCCCACAGTCATGCATGGAGGTGAAAACACCATGCTTTAGGGCTGTTTTTCTGCTAAGGGTACAGGACGGCTTTACTGCATTGCAGGGCCAATGGATGGGGCCATGTACCGTAGAATCTTGGACAAGAACCAATTCCCTCAGCCAGAACACTGAAGATGGGTCACGAATGGATCTTCCAGCATGACAGTGACCCAAAAAATACCACCAAGACAACAAAGGAGTGGCTAAAGAAGAAGCAGATTAAGGTCATGGAGTGGCTTAGGCAGTCTCCAGACCTCAGTCCTATAGAAAATCTGTGGAGGGAGCTGAAGCTTCAAGTTGCCAAACAGCAGCCAAGAAACCCAAAGGATTTAGAGGGTTTCTATAAAGAGTAGTGGGCCAAAATCCCTCCTGGGATGTGTGCGAACTTGGTGAACAATAACAAGAACAAGAAATATCTTACAGCTGTGCTTGCCAACAAGGGTTTCTCCACCAACTACTAAGTCATATTTTTCTTAGGTATCAACACTTATGTCACTCAATAACATGCACATCAATTTATGACTTTTGTGTAATGTATTTTTTCTGGATTTTTGACTGATATTCTGTCTTTCCCCATTAAAATGAAGCTACCATAAAAATCAGGGACTGTTCATTTCTTTGCAAGTGTGCAAACTTGCAAGTTCAAACAATTTCCCCAACTGTAAGCACAGAGACAAAATGCAAACTCCACACAGAAAGGCCCCAGCCAGCTGGTGGAGTGTGAGGCATTAGAGGTAAGCACTGCACCACTGTGCTACCACTACCACTGATAAGATGATGATTTGCGCTTACTTACTTTATGTGACAATTTATTTTGTGAAAATTACAAAGAATAAGCAAATTATATTACAATTTGCTTATAAGCAAGTTATAAGCAAATTATAAGCAAGTGATAAGCAAATTTCACTCCTTTTTTCAGTGTACAGCAAAGGTTACATCAAACAGCTGTGTACGCTCAGTTATGAAATTTTAGGAAAAACAAAAATATCATCTATGAACTCAAAGAGGTGATATTTAATATCTCCGTGGAATCCATTATTACTATATTCAAATTGAATTCCGTTATATTTCATTCTAAATATTTAATTAAGAAAACTCGTGTTTACAAGGCTTTGCATGTAATTTAACGGGTAATACAAACCACTGTTAGACTCCTTCGGATTAAACATAATTGAGATTATCTTAAAAATTGCTCACCAATGAAACCGTACCTGTGATGGAAGTATGCCCTCTAGTGGACTTAAAAAGAAACCCCACCATGCCATTTTCACCAACTCGGTGTTTTGTTTTTGTTTTGCGTGTGTGTGTGGGTCTTATAAAAATAAAATCCTGTGGCTCAAATGAATTGCTCTGCCACAGGGACAGTCCTCACTGTGTTTTTGCTCGACCAGTAGAGGGCAACACAACAATATGCCTAACGTGTCAAATCACGAAGAGTGTTACGTTTGTCACTGAAGAAGAGCGATCCGAGGTGGCTTGTTGGTGTATAGAGTGAAGGAGTAACGCTAACTTGCCTGTAGTAGTTAGTGAGGTGCCTGGAAGTGATTTGGAGTTTGAGGGAGTACGCGTTAAGCATAAAACCTCCCCAGGTGGTCCGCAAGCGGGGTTGTTATTTTTACTGACCCCGAACCTCTGATATCTGGCAGCAGCTTGGTAGTTAGCATTAGCTTGCTAGCTGGGAAGCTCCCGAAAAGTAACATCAAGGTTTGTTTGCTGCAGTCATGTCTTCGGCCGGAGACTTCGGAAACCCCTTAAGAAAATTTAAACTGGTCTTTCTCGGCGAACAGAGCGGTAAGTCTGATGCTAACTTTAAATGACGTGGGGTGTTTAGCTCAGAGTTTGATGGTTGATTAAGGCCAAAAGTGAGCTAGCTAATGTTAGCTCCATATCGGTAACACTTGGCACTGATGGCATTGCGACACAGTAACTTGTTACGGACAGTTTGTTCGCCCTGGCCTATTAGAAAGGTGATTCATTTCCTGCCAGATCAGTCGTGTATGTGGAGATGGACTCATTTAATGAGTCATTAGCTCACTTGTGTGACGGAGGCGTCGGGAATTGCGAAGAAGGGTCAGGTAACCGGGTGCTAAAATGTAAAGTACCTGCATTACTTTTAGGAACATTTTGTATTTGCAGCATAGCTTGACTGCAAACAGGCTCTGCTTTGTTCAGAAGATAATCACAATATTACAGCAATCGTAAATTCAGACTATATCCTGGGGCTGCTTCCAAATTACTCAGGCCTGCCCAGCAGCATTACCGCGATCTCCCTTCTGATTTACACTCTTTCCAGTCAGGTTGCACACAGAGGTTATTATTCATATCTCGGGTAAAGCAGTGTGGCTCTTGGTTATGTCCATGGTGTAAACAGGTTTTGGAATTTTACATAAATTTGGATTATTGGTCCAACTGTGGCTTTCTCTTTGAGATCTGCTTGTAACATAAGGGAAGTAGTTTTTTCATACTACTTTATTAAAACAATATGAATTTAAATCTGTTAAGAACTAATTGGATCAAACTTGAAATCAAATAGCCACTAAAAGACAATGGGGAAGACAATTAAAAAAACAGTTGTCCAAGCTGAGAGCTTTCATTTACTTATCCTTTTCAAGCAAGAAAATGAAAACATTTGCTATGAAGTGAAAAGACTAATAACCCACTCAGTTTAACTAAGAAGCTAAATACATAATGAACTAAGTAAGCTGTCAAAATGATTAACAAAAATGTCAAACATTACATTGCACAAATATTTATTTTAAAAAGTGCTCAAGACAAATACAAAAATATATAAAAACAAGATAGGAGTCCATGCACACCTTTTGCCCAAAATTTAAAACCCATTTTTCAGAGGCACTGTGCTTCTATACAGCGTATATACTGATACAGATCGTTTTGGTAAAGATATGTTGATAGTTGAGAAGCTGCTGTGATGAATTAAACAATTAAAGCAATAGTGAAGAAAGTTCGACGGCAATGACAATACCAATAAATGTTTTTCCTGTAATAAGACCCTATAGTGTGCCACCAAGACGGAACAAACTGTTTTTAATTGGACAGTCTGGGATCAGCTGTGACTCCTTTAAGACTTGTAAACAGCAGCGTTGTCTTTAGCTGTGCTACCATCCCTTGATGGACTTTGTAATTGATAATGTAACTCGAGCTCAGGAAAACAGTCTAAGGCTGGGGAGCACTGTGTAAATGTTCAGAGCTGCTGTGTGACTGTCCCTGATGTGCTAAATTAAGTGTTCATGGATGCTTGTCAATGAAATATAACCAAGGCTGGGAGAAAATTCAAAGCATCTTACACAGTCATACTTTGTAGAGACTAGTGTGTTAAACAACATTACAGTTTCAGAGTAAATGTGGACACAAACTTTTCATTGTGGATCAGATCAGCCCTGGATAGGCACAGAAGGGGAGCGAAAAGGAAGTATTACAGAAATAAATTGCAAATTTTGCTCACAGCTCTATTTGTGTCTCAACTTTCCTCAACCCTCTGACTCTGACTTATTTAGAACAGCTGTGTGCTACACCCTTAGTGGACAGGAGGTTAGAAGAGGGCAGTGGGAGCTGCATGACATGAAGCTGCTGGCTTTAGTCTGTTATTAGCGGTCATCATTTGTGGAAAAAGGGCCACAGCAGCTGCTTTGGGTGGAATAGCTTTAAACACATTATATTCTGCAAGCCAACACAGATCTGTCTTGTTTGTATTTAGCCCCAGTGTAATTATTTCATTACAGATGAAATTATGAGTGAACTTGTTTGATTAACAGACTCCTATTGGCTACAGTTAAATAGTGTCATAGTTCAAGTAGTAGCAGCTGCTGACCAGCAGTTATGTTATTGCAAAAGTATCTTTAGGTTTTGGACAGTTAGTCAGGTACTATAACCTGTTTGAAAACACTGGGGTTCTGGGAAAGTTTAAACACCATTTTCAGCATTTTTATTTTATTTTAATTGGAAAAAAATATAGAATAGATTAATTTAGTGTTGATGTTAATAAATAAAATTATTCTTACAGCATTTCTCCAGGGTGAAACTAATTAATCTATAAAATTAAACTGATAATGTGATCATTGCACTCTTTTTAAGAGTTTCTTGTTTGTGTTTGTGCAGTTGGAAAGACTTCACTGATCACCAGGTTTATGTATGACAGCTTCGACAACACCTACCAAGTGAGACTAACACATTAATTTTAATCATTGATTATGCCTAATATCAACTATAATACTCATTTAAAATGGCTGTGAACATTTGGTTGATTCTTGCTCTTTTCAGGCCACAATAGGAATCGATTTCCTGTCAAAAACCATGTATCTCGAAGACAGAACAGTAAGTTTACTTTCATCACACCCTGGAAACAGTCACTTTTGAGTTTTTGTTTTGAGGGTTTTTGGTTGTTCTCGTCCAGTTGTTTCTTTCTTTAGTCATTGAATTATACTCTAACAAACAAACAACACACACACACACACAGCATTTGTACTTTACTACTGTGATCAGGGATGCTGTATCCCCCTGGACAATCCTCCTTTTCTCTTTTCCTCCCTCAACATGAGTTTTCTTCCTCTCTTTCCTACCCTTCCATCAATTCTCTCATTATCATTTTGAAATTAAACACCTTACTTGATCCAGAGAGGAGGGCTGATGACAAGTGAAGGATGATTACTTCTTTCTTCCCTCCCCCAGGCCCAGACAGCTTGCTCTCTCTGGTGCTTATTCACTGCCTGCATGCCCTACGCTCTCGCCTTTCTCTCTCTGTGTCTTTTCCCATTGGTCCAACTTTATTTCCTTTTGTCAATTTACTTTATGCCACGTAAACTTACCTCATTTGTCTATTTGTTTTTCTTGTTTCATTTTCATCCCCTGTTTTGTTTTGTTTTGTTTTTCTCTTTTCTTTTTCTTTCCATCCCCTTCCCCTGCCCCACAGATCAGGTTGCAGCTGTGGGACACAGCAGGGCAAGAGCGATTTCGTAGCCTCATCCCAAGTTACATCAGAGACTCTGCTGCGGCGGTCGTAGTTTACGACATTACAAGTATGTGGATTACCTGTCCACTGGGATCTTAAAAAAAGAGAGAGACATTGTCCTCTGTTATTTGTCTCCTTTGACACTGAGGAATAAATTAGATTCTGTTTAAATACACTAGTGTGACACAAGCATTTTTTTCTATTTATGTTAAAAAAATCTAATTATGTGACGTTACAAGTTTATAGCTTGTAACTTTCCTTGCTTATTGCGTTGTTGTCACAAACCAGTCTTTTCACAGCTGGGTCCTTACATCTCCTGA
The DNA here is from genome assembly GCA_015106715.1 of Bujurquina vittata. NCBI lineage: Eukaryota > Metazoa > Chordata > Actinopteri > Cichliformes > Cichlidae > Bujurquina > Bujurquina vittata. The sequence goes on along the minus strand of VUQK01007297.1, from coordinate 3,853 downwards.
ATACTGATCCTCTGCCTCTCTTGTGTGTCTTCCAGATGTCAACTCTTTCCAACAAACCACAAAATGGATCGATGACGTGAGAACAGAAAGAGGAAGTGATGTCATTATCATGTTGGTGGGAAACAAGACAGACCTCGCAGATAAAAGGTAATCTATTGAAGTAGGCGCTCCATTAAGAGCATACCAGTGAAGTCATCAATTGTTACTGCTGGCCTGTCGATACGAAGTTCCTCAGCCTTTCCTGAAGAAGGGTCAGAGCAGCTTGCTGCTCCACTGTATGGATGTCAAAGCTGTGACCGATTTTCATTCATACATTATACCCCAGAGTGTCTTCTCTTCTCTCTCTCTCTCTCTCTCTCTCTCTCTCTCTCTCTCTTTCTCTTTTTTTTTCTCTCTCTCTCTTTCTTTTTTTCTTTTTTTT
>VUQK01007296.1:1542-14086 GCA_015106715.1 Bujurquina vittata | reverse complement strand
AAAAAAGCATTGATAACAACCTCATAAAATTATTATTATAATAATAATTATTATTATTATCATCAGAACTGATTGTGACGGCCTCCGGGCCGATTTCTTTGACCCTGGCAACAAATGATGGCTGAAATGTGATTGGTTAAATGCTTTAATATGAAAATACACGTCTGGAAACAGCGCGGCCATGGGAAAAGCTCTGAAAGGAACCGTACAGAATATTTGTAATTATTTAACAAGTATTGATGGAAAAAATATAATTAATATAATTCAGATATTATTTAGGCCAGCAGAGAAGGCCCTGATGGCCCACCTCTGCTCTAAATGCACCAGAATTAGCCAAAAGGCTATTTTTCATCTGTTGTCCCTGGACAGATCTTAAAATTGTCTACCGAAAAAACAACAATAAGAAGATTACAGTGAACAATACAAACATAAAAGAGCAATAAAACAGATATAACTCTTCAAATCCTGTTGATAAATACAGTGTCCAAGTTAGCTAAGATTCCAGGCTAACAAGAAGGCACGATTAAAGATAGAGCAGAGCTTTTCTTTAAATGTGCACACGTTTACCATGGCCTTCCCTCTCTATGTGTCTTTTACCATCTTTGTTATTGACATCAACCTAGTGGGATCAACATTTTATTCTGTGTGCGTGTCTGTGTGAAGGGAAAAACCACCCCTTTTCAAATCTATGATAAATCACTGGACACTGAGGAGTGTGTGTCTGTGTGTGTTTGAGACTATGTTGGCATGTGTGTGGGTTTAACCTCCTGAGAGGGACTGAAAATAAGAGATCCTTCACAAAGATCAATACAAACACACACACACACCAAGCATCCTCTGCCTCTGTGTCCCAAATCACTAAAGCTTCTTCAACTTGCTGACTTGTTAAACTGATAGCACACAAACGTGTGTGTGAGTGTTATAATTTGTTATTCATCATCTATCTCGTTTTTTCACTCTTTTTTTAACTGACCCACTCCTGTCAGGAGAGGGTCAGGTGGTGGAGTGATGAGGTAGGTGAAGTGCATTCTGGGTGCTATGAGGAGTCACGGGATGGCACACAGACTTAAGACTCAAACACACTCTAAGACCAAATCACACACTTAAGCCTGCGGAGAGGGTGGGATATTTTTAACACACACACACACACACACACACGCACACACACAGACACACACACACACAGGATTAAATCACTCTTCTGGGTTTCATGTCACTGCATTGGTTCAGTGGAAATTTACAGCCAGACAGCAGGCTTTCCAGGGCCAGACACAGGGGCTCAGAGGACACACACACACACACACACATATATAAGCTTGTGCTGGCTGCAGGCTCCACCACACACATCATAAGACTTTGCTACAGTTGCTATTGGTCACCACTAGAGGGCATCGAGTCACAGGAAAAAATGCTTTCCCCTTAAAACAATATTTGTGAGGACAATATTTCATCATGTTTATAAAAACAATGGGAAAGACTGTTAACGTAGACACAGTTGTAGTGTAGTTTATACCTGTACAGTATACACAGTTGGCCTTTGGACCATATTCCTGAACATTTGAAAGAAATAGCCTATATGCTGGAGGAAGCATTACAAATGAAGACAAATCATCTACATTTACAAATTTATACACTCAAAATGTTGTTTATTTAGAGTTTATTTTTTAGATTTGCTTCTGTGTGTGTGTGTGTGTGTGTGTGTGTGTGTAAGACAGGTCTGCCCGTTCTGAGGTGGCGACAGCAGTGATAGAGAGAGATGAAAAGAGCTTCAGTTTAATTAAAGATGAAGATAAACGCACTCTAAACACAGGCACAGTTTTAAATGCTCTATTTGAATCTACACAAACAGATAAAAGACATAATGAAATGCATACCGTTTAAGTGATACTGTGTAATGCACGCGCTCCGAGGCAAATTCCCAAACATGCTCGATGCCTCGCTGGCTGACAGCTCAGAAACACACACACTCCACGCTTCAATCTTTAACAGCTGACGTAAACGCAAGCATCCATATTTCACACTGAGATTAAAAAAAAAAAAAGGACTCGTGGTGATTCTGTTTTTTAACAATATTGACTGACACATTCACTCACAGAGCGGAATGAATGACGAAGCAACACACACACACACACACACACACGCACACACACACACACACATGCACACGCACACACACACACACACAAAGCATGGACGTGCTGCGAACATGGATTTAGGGAACCTGCTGATTTGTTTGACTGCCTTCTGTCCTCCTTTCTCTTTCTATCTGTTTTATCACTTTTCATTCCTTTCTCTCTTCCAGCCATATATTTTCCATGCCTCTCACCCGCTCACAGACTCCACTGTGTTGCTCTGGAGACCCGAAAATCTCTCCTCTGTTCTCCCCAAATCTCACAACAATGGGGGTCTTTGAACGTTTAGAGCGAGGGCCCTAGACACTGATAAGCCCAGTGTCGAACGTCCAAACGCCAAGGCCAATCCCTAACTCCCAGTGCATTATGGGACTCTGATAAGGACACAATGGAGGAGCACTTTTATCGTGTTTTTCATGCTAATACATCCACTGCTGCTTATTCCTTTTATTGAGGAGATTTCATTTGTTTGGTGTGTTAATGACTCGAACAGAGCTTCAGGTGGTGTGTGTGCGTGCTTGAGGCTAAATCTCATCCATCCGGCAGAAAGGTCCTCGGGGCGAAATAACACTCACACACACACACACACACACACACACATACAGTTTAAATAAGCCTTGAGGTTATGTATACTAAGTGTGTGTGTGTGTGTGAATCTCGAGGTCACTTTGCTTTATGCGCGTGCATGACTTGAACCAAGGCCCTTTTGTGTGTGTGTGTGTGACATGCAGCCATACACAGAAGGAAGAAAAAGCAAGACAGCACCGGCATTTCTGAATATATTTTTTAAAGCTAATATTTCTAACCATCATAACATAAGAAATGATTCTTCATTAAAGACATTTAAATCTTCACTGCCTGCATGTTTATTCTATTTTGCCTTATAACTACCTAAACATATTTAGTTCTGGTCAACAACTGCTGGATGCATTGTCGTAAGCTTGCCTTTTCATGTAAACCAATCTCCTAACTTCAGTTTATCGAGTAGACGAGGAAGAACTATCTGAACATCTGAGGACTGGTGCTGATAGGCGGGGATACGAAAGGTTTAACGTTATATTGTCAGGGAGCAAATCTATAAAAATGGTCCCGACTAGGGCACACGTAATCCAAAGAACTGTCAACCCTCTGAAATGTTTTCCACATGAGGCTGGCATTTGTCTTAATAAAGATGGTGTGGAGTAAAATTAGGTATGCAGAGGTGTTACCCGAAAGCTGAACTGGAATAAACTTGCTGATAGCGTCTGTTAGCATTGCTATGGCGTCATTTTAGCATCCAGCCTTGCAGTGATAAAGCTTTCAGCACTGCTTTGGAGCTTTTCATGCTTCTGCTTTGATAACTTAAAGTGTTGGGTGGAGAGGTCGGGGTGTAACGTACGAGGACAGATCAACTATGTAACCAAAGCCGCAGCAGTTTCTGGCCTTTTTGTTCTCTGTGACATGGAGCTGCTCCCGCTAAACTAAACTGCATTATGAACTGCTGTTTTAAAGGACATGTATTTTTTCCTGTTGCTCCCCTACTTCCTTTTCTTTTTTTTTTTGATGCAGTCAATCCTTCGTCATTCCGGTAACTCAGGAAATGGAGGAGAAGCTTGTAACATTGTTATAGTTTTGGAAGTGAGCAGTTTTTCACTTAAACCTACCATCCCATGAGTAGATCCCTGGTCTCCTGAGAGAAGCTCTTGTGACCTGAGCCTATGCCAACAGCCAACCTCATTATCTGGACTATGTTGGTCTTTATAAATGGAAGTTTTTTTTTTGTTGGAGAACAAATAAGATCTTTTAATAGAATGTGATTCAGTTGTATGGAAACATAGATGATAGACATAGAGGATCATTGATGTTTGAGGCACTTTTTACTTGTTTGCTTTGTCAAAATACACATTTACATATGTAAACGTGACGCCAGCGTTAATGTTAATTTGAAAGAAAAACATTTGGGTGAAATGGAAGCAGAGAGAACAGCGGCAAGCAAGCGAGGGTGGGGAGGGCGAGAGGATCCTCTTTCCCCACTGAACACTAATATATGAGCCTGCAGCCGTAATAAAAGTATATTTATTATAAATATCCTCCATTCATTTTTCCAGCAGCGTTTCCAGCCGGCAGTAAGCAGCCATTTTAATACCGTGGCTCCATTGCCAACGTTTCTCAGCTGAAGGACCCTGTTCACATTGAGGGACTGTGTATTTGCTGGAAAAAAGGGGGAAATAAAAGTCACCGTTGCTGCTTTATCATTGACTAAAACAGCTGAGAATAAAAACAGTTCTTGAACAGCTCCTGCAGAGTTCCTCATCATTACTATAAAACCCAAATTCAGTACTGGTGTTCAAGGATATCCTTACTGATGGTTTAGCAGAAATCAAAACATTCCCGTGGGTCTAAAAAGGTCATCAATGATATATTGAAGAAGATTAATTTCTATGTTGTTCTCTTAATGGATTGTTCACATATTCTAGTGGGCCATATTAACTGTTAGGTTAACCACACATCTTTACTCAAGAATTTGCAGAAGAGTGCTGCAAATATATGACTAAAGGAGTCAACATTTCAATTAAAAACAAACAGGTGAAACTGAAGTCTTTTCGGGATGCTGCAATTAGCATTCACTCGATAAATAACTAATTAATCAGTTAATCAGTGCCACTGAACACATCACAAAGGAACCATTTCGGTTTTATGTGGCATTCACACCCATCTTCGAATGCAGATTTGATAACAGAGGTCAGGGGAGGGTAAATAATGTTCCCAAAGGGCCACGCGAGAAACTGGGACTGCTGTGGAGGGCTGCACCTATAAAGATGACCTCAGTTCTGCTAAATATTAATTTTATCTCTTTATAAAGTGCTACTGGTAAGAAATGATTAGTAGTTACAATTAGGGAATGAAAATGTGAACGTTCCTAAACATTAAACATTTCCCAAAACAACTGAGAATAAAATTTACACGTTGTTGCAAAATTTCAAAGACTTTTGACTTCATTCAAAGTGCTATTGCTATTTTGCTTGTAGTTTCATTACTTTATCTGCAACTTTTCAGTTAATTTTTCCTGTTCAGTGAGAGGAATATCGTCTGTTTGGACTCAAACAAGTGCGTTAATGTCATGTTCAGTGTCTGAGGTGTAAATGCAAAGGCGACGGGAGACACAGAGGACCTGTATCTGGATTTGTTAACTGCCATCATTGAGAATGTTTTTTCAGGTCTGAAGGAATATCCAAAGAGAACCCACAACTTCTGAGCATGTCTCTTTGTATGTGATCTGTCTTGTTAACTCAACGCCTCAACCTCTGTGTTAAGTGAAGCTCCAGAATTCCCACAAAGTCCTTGATCCATCTTGTTACGGTTAGCCTGGCGAGGGGCACATATTCAAATGTGTCTCTTTTGTTATGGCAGAGTCCATAAAACATTCCTTGATAAACTTCCCATCAGAGTACAGCTCACTGTTTTTTGTGATTTTGTGGGGAATCACAAAACTGGTTCCATCCCTGGATGGAACAGATGGCTGCTGCTCCCTGAGCCTGGTTCTGCCCAATGTTTCCTGTTAAAAGGGAGTTTTTTCTTCCCACTGTTGCCAAGTGTTAGATAATAGGGGATCTTCTGATTGTTGGGGTTTTCCCTGTATCATTTTATGATCTTTTCCTTACAATATAAAGCACCTTGAGGTGTTGTGATTTGGCACAATATAAATAAAACATTAGCAAACCTGCAAACTATGAATAAGCTGTACAGGTGCAACCAAAACCACACAGCAAGCAGGTGACTGCACCAAAACTCAAAAAAGGCACCAACAGTGCAAACGTGGTTGAGAGGTCGAGCCAAGTGACTCTTTCAGTAAAAGCAGCCACACCTCTAATTGTAAGCCGTAACTAAATTCACACAGGTGAGTTTTTTTCACAGAGAAAAAGAAGATGAGAGGAGGGAAAAGAAGGCGCTGTAAGGGACTGGAATCAATATTAGTTCAACATCAGCCACACTGATTATAAAAAACAAGACTGACAACTTTCACACTGCAGGAGACAAACACCGTGTGTGTGTGTGTGTGTGTGTGTGCGCGCGCACACGCACGCACTGCATTAAAGCACCTCCAGCATAAAAGATGAGTCACAACATTATCAATACACACTGAAGAACTAGAAGTGGTGCGTGTGTGTGCGTGTGTGTTTGTGTGTTTGCAGGCCAGTCTTTTATTCGTCTGTAATTTTCTAGAAATGGGAAAGTGTGTGTTTGTCTGCTACCCACATATTTTTACTGTTTTCTGTTTGCTCTGTGAAAAAGACTGTGTTTGTGTGTGTGTGTGTGTGTGTGTGTGTGAGACAGAGAGAGAGTCTACGGGGCAATTAATTGAGCAGCGATTGGAATGAGTCGCTGCAGCCCATTGTGAGCCCCTACAGGGCTTTAAATGCAAACACACAAATACAAAAAGCACACACACACACACACTGAATTGCTATAATACATAGAAAAACATTGAGCCACGTCACAACACACAAATACACACACAGTGGTGTTCCCTCAGGATCTCCACATTCAGCTGCTGTGACCTTGACAAGAACAACAGAAACTGCTGCTCTCGCTCGCTCTCCTCTTTAACTTCTATTAATGTTTCTCCTCCTCTGTCTCTTGCTCTGTCTCTCCTCCACAGTCTCCCTCTCTTTATTCCCCCCTTTTTTTCCTTTTTGTCCTGACTTCTTCATCTCCCAGTCTCTTTTGCAGTCTGATGCGGTTCCTGTCCTCCAGTCATTGCCTGCGTGTCTATGTGTAACCTAGTGGTAAATGATTTAGTGTGTATTTTCCACTTAGGTCCGCTCGGGTTAGTGCATCTCCTCTAAAATGTCAGTAACATTTGGGGCTATTATACTGGACAACAGATGTTACCTCGCCTTAACTGCATGCCAGCTGAATGAAAGACGTTCGTAGAGCTGCTTCCTGAGCCCACCTGATACAGAAATCAGTTTGATGACTGCAAACCGCACAAAAATTTCATAAGCAGAAGAAATTGGATTGATGGAGCTTCTGGGTTTGGAGGATTAAACAAATGCCCAAGTGCCCAAAACCTGCATTCTTCCCAAAAGCCAGCAGGAGGCAACTCCTCTGGCTTAGTCCAACAGTATAAGAGTATATGGGAACAGCCCTCAGCCTCCATCATCAATGACAGCAAACACTTTCCTTTGATTTCATGGCCTTAACTGCTTGTTTCAGTGGTGCTCGTGTATATTATGGCCTATATTAGAATGAGTAAAGCAGGGTCTGCTTTGGGATGTGCCATCTTTCACCGTCATATTAGAGCAGACAAAGAACTAGGAAGACTTTTACACTTCCGAAACTACTTCAAGTTGAACTTTGTTAAGCCAGAGCTTTGAAAGATTTGGTATAGGCACACCAAAGCTCGGGCCAAAATGTCAAGGTAAACCTGTATTCATATTTGCACAAAGTTGCCACTGTGCTCTCTGAACTGAAAGGGGTTTAACAGCTGTTCAAGCCCTCAAAAAGTTTACAACTAATGCTTTAAAGAAGAAGCTAAAGACTAATCAGTACTTTATCTTGCAGGATGTTTTTCCTGCTATGCTATTAAGCTTATGGTACTGAAACTCCTTATATCATTATTTTCATAATTATACTGCAGAAATAATACACAAGTATGCAGACACAAGAAACAGGATCTCAAATATACCAGACTGTTGCTTCAAGTACAGTGCTTGAGTAAATGCACTTGTTTCCTTCCCACCTCTGCAGTAAACAAACACACACACACACACACACACGCACACACACACACACACAAACTGCACAGAGCTGACAGCAGCTCCCTGAGTGGCGTTTTCAAGGACTCATCAGCTACTGTCTCTCACCTTTACACATTGATGCTCGCTTCCTCGCACACACATAATACCTGATCACAAAGGTCCACATACACAAAGCGCAAACACACGCATGCATCCCAGTAGAAACACGTGAAAAACATACATACAGGTTCAAAAAACAAACCCCCACAGTGTACCACACAAACACACACAGTGCTATCAGCAGAGCGAAGTCTCAGTGCTGTGACTCCTCTGTCTGTTCGTGTTAGTGAGTTTTAATATTCAAAACCTCTCAGGAAGCCTCCAAACTGAACAGGAAACAGCCAGTAAAACATAGCACTTGACATAAACTCAGAGGGGTTCTGCAAAAGCACTTAGCACTTCCAGGACTGCGCATAATAATGGCAGATATGTCCACAAACCTCAAGACAACATTTTTTTTTCCCTATCAGATCTGACTCTTAAAAATGTAACATTTTTCTTTGCGTAGATAGCTGGAAGAGTCAGCAGTGTCTTACCTGCATCTCCTCCCATTCACTACAGTCAGCAGACACTTTATTATCTAGTATTGGGTCAGAGCCCCTTTTGCCTTCAGAATTGTCTCAATTCTTCTTGGTTTAGATTCAATGAGATGCCAGAGACATTCCTCAGAGATTTGGTTCATATTGACATGACTGCATCACGCAGTTGCTGCAGATTTGTCGACTGCACACCCATGATGGGAATCTGCCATTCCACCACATTCCAAAGCTGCTCTATTGGACTGAATTGGACTGGTGACTGTGGAGGCCATTTGAGCGAAGTCATAGTCATTTTTAAGAAACCAGTCTAAGATGATTTGAGCTTTGTGGCATAGCACGTTATCCTGCTGGAAACAGCCAGAAAAGCTAAAGGGAAGGGCATGGTCAGCAACAATACTCATGTATGCTGTAATGTTCAAACAATGCTCAGTTGGTACTAAGAGGCTTAAGGTAAAATATTCCCCCACACCATTATAGCACAGCCACCAGCCTGAACCATTGGCAGGATGGATCCACAGTTTCGTGTTTTATGCCAAATTATGATACCACCCCAGTGTCACAGCAGAAATTGAGAGTGATTATACAAGACAACACTGTTTCAGTCTTCTATAAGCCAATTTTGGTGAGCCTGTGTGGATTCCATCCTCAGAAAGGCCGCTCACTGCATGTTTTGTCCTCCGTGCAGGAATCTCAGAGGATCAGCAGTTTCAGAAATACTCAGAGCCGCCCGTCTGGCACAAACAACAATGTCATTTTCAGAGTTACTTCCATCACGTTTCTTCTCCATTCTGATGCTCGGTTTGGACTTGCGGTTGTGTTGACCATGTGACTGGCTGATTAGACATTTGAACAGGGGTACCTAACAAAGTGGGCTGGGATGTACTTTCTTTAAATAAAACAATGTCGGACCACATGAGAATCAAGCAACTCTTGATTTTAACAGCAGCCTTTGAAAAGATCATTGTGGACCATTTTTATTCATTACCATAAACGCACACTTTATTTTATTCTGTCCAACTCTACCACTGTGTACTCACTAGGACACCAAATGCTGATTGAAAATGTGCCCCAGCAACTGCAATTTCCTCTTGTTTGTTTGCTTTAAAGGAGAGTGCTCAGCTCTTTTGGAGCACAACCGTGAACCCTTTCAAATGAAACCTATCCTGAGCTCTTATAAAGCTCTTCAGTACACATAGGGTCACTGGTATTTAAAGACCACTGGCTAGATTCAAGTGAAAGCCTTGAGTTTTAGGAAGTTGAGAAATAATTTCTGCCTTTTTTTGCATCTTTGTTTCGATATTGTTGTTTACAGTTTTGTTTTCTTGCCCTGGCTTCCTGTTGGTTAGAGCTGAGATAGTTTTGTAATTTCTGTATATGTGTAAATATGTTTGTTTATAGTGCACGTCTGTCAAAGTCAACAAAGTAAATGTCAAGCATTGTCATATTCATTTTGAAATAAATGAGTGAGACTAATTTTTAATAAATAAAATGATGTGCACTATGAAAGATACCCCAATCGCACTCTAAAGCAAATAAAGGTAAAACACAACAGCCCGTCCTCCTTCACCGAGGGGAAGCCGAAGTTTCAGGTGATGCACCATTTCTCCCCGACGGCGGTGATAGCTGCCTCTGTATCTGCACAACAACTGGGAGCGGTGGCTGCCGTCGCCTTTTGACTACATTTGATTATGTATGAGTTGTCTATTAGATAGGGATTTAGGGAACATGAGCTATACTGTATATCTGGATATGATCGGAGGACAATCTGTGGGCTTCAAACAGAGAGGGAGATGCCGGCTGACGGAGAGGCTTCACTATCTGAAATGACTGTTTGTTTTCAATTTCACATTCCAGCTGATTTCCTCCGGATTGGGGCACAGAGAGGTTATTACCAACACAGATGAGCCTGCTAGGACTGAGGCAAGTTGGTGTGTTTGCGTGTGTGCAGAGTGTTTTATGTGTCATTTCACTGAAATGAGGTTTGTGTATGGCTGGAAACACGCAGCATGTATGGAGTCCTGAACACCAGTGCAAATGCTCCACATGCTCATTTGAAGTTGTGTAACTGTATATAGGTACTGTGTCGCTAACTATAAGGAGAAAATTCCACAATCCTCAATTGTATAGTCACATTTTTCTTTATAGAGAAACAGGCTTTGCACGCACTTCATCATTGCTGTGTGTGTGCCGGGTTGTGACAGCTCGTCTCAGATGTTCAAATTAGTTTAGCTTTGACAAAAGCGGCGCTAACCTCTGTGCGCACAGCCAATTGCTTTTGACCATCGGCCTGAAAGATGGCCAAAAAATTAATGAGCTGTGTTTCTGAATTTCCAGAAGTTTCCCAAAAACAAATTAGCCTGACAAGACCAGACAAGGCAAAAAAATATATTAACGCATCAAAATATCAAGTCAGCAACAATCTATAGTAACAGTTTAAGCACAAGATCGATCCAGAGGGGAACAGGTAGAGATCCTTGTTTGTCCACTGTGACGTAAATACACAAACAATCTTGAGAAATGCTAGATCATAAATTTCTGATCCAATTTTTTTATTTTTATTTATTAATTACCAGTTTGAGCAAATATCACACTGTCACTGGCCCTTATCCTGAAGTGGAAGCAACCCTGCTGCACTTCCTAAATGAAAGGAAGCTACAGAACAACTGACTTCAGTTTTTGCTGCTAACAATCAAGAGGGATAAAAGTCATGCAGATGTTTAAAACTGCGGGAATGTCCTGGAAGCTCTTAGGCACTGTGTACAGCAAGTTCACACAATCACAAATGAAGTCAGAGACTCACTTAAGTACTCAGAAATGTTGGTATTTAACTTTGTTGCACTAGAAAAAACAAACCACTGTCAATATGTCATCATTATAAAACTGCATACATTAATATTCCTATGACAACTACGGCTCAGCTATCAGGTTATTGTTTTCAATGTGGAAAGCTTATTTCACTCTTTAAAATATCTGTCCAGCACCAAACAGCAGACAGACGATCAATTCTTTCAGTGCATGAAAAGCAGGATTTTCTTCAGTAAGCATCTCTGTGAATTGCTGCAGATGTGCATCCTAGCAGCTGTTCATGGGAATTTGCAGACCGTTGGGAATTGACAGACACTCCCTGCAGTTTGAACATGTACGAGAAAATGCCGTGAGCAACACAAAGGCAAATCAGGAGGGCACTGTCCCAAAAGTTATCTTTTCCCAAAATGGTATTTGACTCCACAATAAATTGTTCTCTTGTATAAATACACCAGGTTTAGTGTATTTATACTAGTTATCTAGTAATTATAAACTGTAGCCTGAAAAAAAAATGTCCTGTAAATAAACCAGCTAGGACAAATGATCTTATTTGCCTGTAGTAATGGTTTAAAAATGTAATTAATATTATTAAAAAAAAAAGCCCAGTATGATTTATTTCAGCTATTTATTTTAATTAAGGTTTGTAAACCTTTTTAGGAGTAAAGTTGAAGCACTTGAACGTCTGTGTGGGCAAACCACAGGAGAGGACAGCTGCCTTTGAAGCATTAAACTGTGGCTCCAGTGTGGAGGAAAGGCCTGAAAAAAATAACACAGGCCTGAAATTGTTGTAAGAATGTTTGATTACAGCATTTACATTATCATTAAGGGAGGCAGAGGAATAACCTAATGCAAAAGACGCGGCCGAGCCTGCGGCAGCAGAGAAGGGGAGGACAGAGGGGGGCTGGCTGCCTGGGCTGAAGAAGACTTCATTCATACAAGACTTTTCCGGCATTTATGTTATAGGTAAAAATGTAAATGCTATCAAAATAAATAGGCTACGTGCAATCTGCTGTACAAAATTAAATAAATGTTCTCTGATCAATTTTTTCAGTCTTCTTTCCTCACAAAGATGCAAGTGTTTTTTTTTTTTTCAAGGTCAACAGGGTTTGTGTGAAAGTCAAAAGTGTTAAATGAATGAAATAACTCTGTATTCACATTATGTTCATTTAAATGTTTTCCAGCTACCTTTTAAACCTTCCCACGAGGCCCGCTGTGGCTCCCGCCGCCCCCTGCCGCCTTCCGCCCCCCGTGTCCAATTAGTTCCCCGCGTCAGGTTTAGGAGAATAAA
>VUQK01007295.1:13774-29543 GCA_015106715.1 Bujurquina vittata | reverse complement strand
AAAACACACTTTACCATGATTAGTGACTACTGTGATGGATCTTTTGTATTTGACAAATACAACAGCTTTTTTTTTTTTTCGCACTTACTGGTATATACAAGAATAAACAATACCATTATGTATGTACTTAATGTACTGGTGACCTATTGGTGGCGTACCCTCTCACTCACCCAGTGACTCCTCGGACAGTCTCCAGCTCAACTGTGACCCTGAGTTGGATAAGCGTTTAAGAAGATGGATGAATAAATGGAAGTACTTATTTAGCAAGTCACTCTAGCAAAGAATGAGAATGTCTAAACTCTCAAAACCATCAATATCAACATGGTGCAATAGGCTTTTGCTTTGGTTCTGGTCCACACCAGCAAATTTAACAGGTCAACAAAATCTGAGCTCCCTCTTCTCTCAAACAGACACACATATGCCTTTCACAGTGCAGTCCAATCTCCCTGTATATTTTATACTTGCTACCACCTGCTACTGAAGGATTAGACTCTTTCTGTTTCTTAGCTGTTAATGGAGTTGTCCCATTAATCAATGTAGACCACCAGTGGAGACCCAGCCACCTAAAACCTCCAGGGTCAAAGGAAAAATGTGGAAATAGACTGCTAACCAACTGAAACCCATCAGTCCATACATTCATGATAAAGAGGATCATGACTCGTAAACTCAGTGCTTCACCAAACAGCTGAAAGACACTCGACTCTGAAAGGCAGAGATTTTCTGTAGGCGTGTGAATTCAACGGCAACATTCGACACATTCAAACACCACATGCCAGCATCCCTGTTAATATTAGCACAATCCCATTTAATATTTAACTGATTAAAGGTGTAATTCAGCTCCAAAATATTCCCATTTGACTTAAAGCATGCATGAAATTTAAAATAAGCTACAGATTTTTCAGGACATCTTGGTTCATGTTTTGGGGAAATCTTTAGGAAACAGGATGAGGGGAGGGGTTTGTGGTACAGAACCACATTAAAGAGTAAACTGTATGATTAAATTACTGTCTGGAAATGTTAAGTCTGGTGCAAGATGATGTTACTACTAAAAAAGATGTTTCTAATATTTGAAACTGTTTCTCAATGTTGATCAGTTACCTTATGATCTGAAAAAGTATCAAAACTATTTTAATAATAAGTTGTTTAAGTCATTTATCAAGCAAAAGTGTAAGACTTTCATTAGTTTCAGTTTCTCAAACATGAGTGTATTTATCACTTAAAGAATATTTTTCATTTTTTGACATGACAATTAATTTTTTGTCATTTTCCAGGGAAAAGAAACTAATTGGATGTAAAACAGACAAATAATGTGACATTTCCACTGGTTTATTAGAAAGTATTATGGGGTTGCACAAAAGCTAGTTTAATTGTAAACTGTGAGATAACATAAAATAAGATTCAATTAAAAATAGAAAAAAAAACAACAATCAATCACAGCAGCCAATACATGATAGTGTACTTTATCACCCTTTTCTGGAAAGCAAAGAGAAATGACTGGAAATTTTGCCCAAACAATGAAACTGGAGACAAAACAGTCACTACTTTTTCACCACTCTCAAACTCCTTTTATCCCCCTTTCAGGAGAAACATCAACACACAATACTCCCCATTTCCTCTGTCTATAACCTCTGCATCAGTTCCCCTCCCCCTGCCATAAGAGTCTCACACACACACAAACGCACACACACGCCGCTCACTCATGCACGCTGCAATACCATTTCTCTGAGAGGAGCACAGAGCGCCCCTCTTATCTTCTGCGTTTCAGCTGTCTGCGTTAATTCAATAAACTTCAGAGGAACAAAATGAACACAGGAATAGCGGAGAAAGGGGTGCTGGTGGTGGTGGGGGTGTACAAGTGAGCAGAGACGAGAGGCAAAGGTGGGAGACAAGAACAAGCAAACAGGAAAAATCCAAGTGTGAGAAAAAAGGAGAGAAAGCACAAACAGAATGTACAATTATGAAATGGAGTTGAAGGGGGAAAAAAATGAAAAGACGCACAAGTACACTAGCAAAAATTTTCAAATTAGAACTGACCCCCCCCCCCAACCTTCCTTTACTTCATTTGTTCAGCTAGTGTGTGTATCCTCCTTATCCCTCCCTTAATGGCCGAGTAGAGCACACAAAGCCCGCGTTGGAATATCAGCACTGGAGAAACCTTCCGGCACTGCGCTGAGAAATAAATTGCTTCTGCTAATGCCCCTTTCATTATGGCGCAGCCCTTAATTGTGCTGCTGACAGTCTGCCTGGCTGCAGGGCTGATGGGAGAAAAGGCTGAAGAGACAGTCATGACATGGTCCCTGGGGCCAAACACCAACCAGCAGACTGCAGGAGAATAAACTAGTGGAGTGGTGTTCACCTGGACAGACAGCGTGGCTCGTAAAAGTGAGTCTGCATTAAAAGTTGACCTTTTAATATACCACAACAGACTAGATTATTATAAAGCCTGTCAGCAGAGCTAGTTTTCGAAGGTAGCATCTAAATGCGCCGTGTATCTGTATATATGCATTTAAAGATCCAGTTAAGTCTTTTTAGAACTAATAATTTATAGGATAATCTTACAGAATAAGTTCTTCTAAATTATTGTGGTACCAACCAAAACTACAAAAAACTATAGCCTAGTCATGAAGGTCTAATCAGCTTCATGATCTTATCCACTTTAAGTCATCCATCCTTTCCTCCCTTCCTTCAGAATGCGTACAGCTTTATTCAGATAAAAAAAAATGCCATAAAATGCTCACAATAATTTTTTAAACAACTTTAATGTTCTTCAATTTCCCTTATTACTCACAGAGAAACAAGTTATTTATCGCCATTAGAGACAGTAGGATGCATTCACCCATTCATGAACACCTTTGTGAAAAGAAAATAAGAACATCTATTGTACAAACTTCCATAAAGTGTTACAAAAAGACAGAAAATGACTATACAAATGAGTCATCGCTAATGTCAAACTAAACACTCTTTAAACTGCATAAATGGAGGAGTTGTCACATTGAGAAGCTGCAGGCTGAGAGTGCTTAATGTTAAATAAGAAGTGACATCATCAGAGGATTGTGCCCTGCGATGCCAGGCCCAGCAGGCTCAAAGGGCCCAAATCTCAAAGACATCAAACGGGCTTCAAACAACAGAAAAAAGCAGACCTGTCCAATGTCAACTGTCACTTAACCCGCACCACTGCCATCCCGCCAGGCCCCAGCAGCGGGTCAGGGGTAGAGAGGGAACTTAATCAAGGGTTCTCCTGTTACAAAAGCCCCTCCACTCCTGCTGGCAAGCAGCGGCAGGCCGACAGAAACAAAAGGCAACGAAACGGAACTGGTGCTTTGTTCTCAGGAGAGCTGTGGGTCGACTGCTGCTGCTCTGCAAACTGTCTGAGATTAAAACAGAGGAAGGGATGCCGAGGTCGGGGGTAAGGATGAGGCTGGGAACTTTTATCTGCCATTGACTCGTGATCATAGATTATTGATGCATTTTCCATTCTGGGAAAGTCTGATTATGGTGAATCAATAGTCACATAATGGATGTGAATTGTTCTTCAGTTTCTTATTGTTCAGACTGATACTCTCAGTAGGGGCTGATGTATCATTTCAATAACATATTTCTTTACTCTACACAACAGCAGTTTCCAGGTCAAATTGACTGCATAGGGAAGCATGGCAATTTAAGAGCGGTTTCTGTAATGTGGAGGACAACAACCTGTACAGCTCCGTCCATTTCATATGCACTTGTCACCATTTCTTATTAAAGTACATACAGACAGTGTAGCAGGAAGATGACTACACCACCTAAAAATCCAACTCACTTGACTGTTTTGTTTTCTAACCCATCTGAATCAATGAACAAATCAAAGATGTGGGTGGAGATTAAAGAGGTCTAAATCTGGGCTAGCGTTTCCATTACAACCGAGCAAAATCCCAAACATGTGAACCAAATAAACATAAAGGTGAAGAAGCAGCAGGGAAACCTCACACAAAGCGTCTCGCATCAGACACAACAAAATCGAACATATTTCAGTTCTCAAATGTGGAGAATCATCTGTCATCTGGAGGCACTTAAACCTGACAACCAAAAGCAGGAACAGACCGTGGAAAGGAGTCTACCTTCAGGCTGTAGCAGAACCACAAACTAATAAAAATAACAGCATTACAACAACAACAACAGTGAAATAATCACCAGTGAAAACCAGACTGTGTAGCTGCTCCTTTGAGAAATACTACAATTAAACATTTTTGGACTTGAGCAAAGAGTTTAATACCATTTCTTAAAGAGGAACTACGAAGCGTCTCTCTTCCTGGAACTATGCAACTCAGATATCGGCTCTTTGTGACATCATACAGCGCTGAGAGTAGAAAAAAAACTGAGCAGCAGATTACAGCTGACTTCATTATTTGTGAATCTGGCCATGTGATTTGAGCATCCACCAACAACATACGACAAATGATGGAAAAGAACACTGACTCCCAATTAAGACCAAGACAAAACGGTATAAATTTATAGTTGTGACTATAATATTTAGTTTAAAGTGTGGGTATAGTGGTAAAAGAACTGAGCCTTGCTGTTCCAAATGGCTGGTTCACCTCGAGAACTCAAACAGCAAAACACGAAGCAAATGATTGCCTTGAAAAGGAGAAACATTTGGTTTTCGCTCGTTTGAATCTTTGTCCAAGATGCACCGGCTTACATCTGAAGCTCCGAGGAGAGGGTGACACTTGTGGCGTGCTGACTGCTAAATTAGACAAAGGAGGGAGCTTTAAAGCATCAACATCTCTATTTACAAATCACACATTTATTCAAACAATTAAATCGCCAATTATCTGAGCTTTTTCAGCTTCAAGGCGACCCCCACTGCTGAAGGGTTTACGTAAACACGGTTTAACGTGTTTATCCACAACATGATACAAGAAAACTAGGATCCTTTCCTGGACAGAGACACAGTCCATTTCATATTGAAAATTGAGTCACATTAGTGGAGAAGCTACTATTACCGACTCAGAGATGGAAATGTCCTGTTGAATTATCATCCCGCCACCTCGAAAGGGCTCTTCTGTCACGTGACTCTACATGCTGAGCATCCTGCCACTTTCCAAGATACAAACTCATTTATGGAGACTGAAAAGATTGTTGAATTTCACTGAATGCAAACATAACGGTGTTGGCTCAGAAACAGGTTTGGCTCCTCTCACCGTGCAAGAGCCCAGCTTTTACAGCTCTCTTCTAACAGACTAGAAAAAGGAAATATGGCACATAAAAAAATACTTAGGAGTTCATTAATAAAACCAGGACTGTGCTGAAAATGAAAGTGTCAAAGCCGTGTTCTTCTGTTGCCGTTTTCTCACCAGCTCGTGTCAGAATATCCACGTGTATCGATGCAGGCGGCTCCGGTAAATGATTCATACTTACAATCTCCTCAATTATTCACAGGGCAGGAATAATTAACAAGGCATGCGGAGAAGAAAGACTTTGTTAAATGTGGAATATTTTTTCACGTGTGTGTGTGTGTGTGTGTGTGTGTGTGTACATGGGGGGAGTATTTGAATTTCTGTGCATTAAAATTTATGTAATGAGCACAGGTGTCTCCAGTGACTGATGTTAATAGACAGTAAATAACAGTAATAGGGCACCAACCTCATAAGGGAAAAGAAAATATTTTAAGACTAAGTGTTCTCCACAAGCTAACTATCTTGCCAGGATGCAGCATCTCTGTATTTACAAGTGATCTGTGTGTGAATCTCATATAATTAAATGCCTCCTGTCACATTTTACAACATATGTACTTTTGTTTTCCCCCGTAATTTAGAATAAATCCTGTCCTACCGCAGAGGTTTACTCAGAAACTATAAATACTTGTCTAAGTACCGGTACCAAAAAATGATCAATCACTAGAACATTCTCTGCTTTCTAGCTTTTCATGTATCAGATTTAAAATATAATTTTGCTGGTTGTATTGACATACTTGGGTATATGCTGGGGCTTCCCATTAAGACAGCATGTATACGAGGAATTTTAAAGTAATGTAGGAAAAATTTTCCATTTCTTAAATGTTCCAGACTGCAACAATGTGTTTTCAAATTATACTGCACATAGGTTTGTGTCATGGGTTACAATTAACCACTGGTTATCAAGAATTACTTGAATCTTTATACAAATCGGATACAAAGAAATTCACTGTTTGCCCACAAAATCACTTTTAAATACTAAAACTCCGAACACTAATGAACAATAATGCTTTTTTCCTTTGGCTCCAGTTTAGCACTCTGGCAAATAATTTAGCCTAAAGCTGTGCACAGGATGACCTGCTTTGGTGAGTAAAATAGCAGCACAAACTCTGAGCTGCTGTTAATACTTATAATTTTTTTGTTGCGCATCAGCTGATAACAATAGAAACGGTTTTAAATAATTATCGAGCTGTAGTAGATAAAATGCAAACTCATATCTGCCAGTTAATAAGCACGGGATAGCAAAGGAAACTACTTGTATTTTGCATGTCTTAGTGACAAAAGTTAAAGCTGAATTTAAAAACCTGAAATACAAAACCAAAGCTGAGGGCTGCAGCAGGCAGACTGTGAAAATAAAAGAAAGGAAATGACAAAGACACCAGTGTCCATATTCACAAAGATTTTCAAAATGCTCAGACTGCTCTTAACTCAGCAGAGTCCCTTTTTAGGTGCCATTTAAAAAAAAGAAAGAAAAAAAAGAAAACTCAGAGCAAGGAATGGACAACAACTTTGCAGCGTAGGTTCTTCTCCCTCAGGCACTGCCATTGGGCCATCATTAAAAATCCCAGCTTGCTTCTTGTTAGTGATGCTGAATCCATGCAGGGAAACTCACTCCATAATCACAAACAGTGATTTAACGGGGTTTACAGGTTGGGTCTAAAAGAATAATACCCAAAGTTGAGGAACAAAATTCAAGTGTTAAATTAGCTATTCCTCCTGAATGGATAAATAATGTTGTTATATCTTTTAATGACTCTAAAACATCTCCCATCATGGACCGTGGCAGTGATTGAGAAAGCTTTCTCCACTGGCACAGTTTTGCTGGCTTGCGTGGTGTGCACATCCAGTGGGAATTAAATAAATTAACACTCTAAAGGCGTTAATGGCGTAATGCAGTTAAATCATCGAGCGAGAAATGCCAACACATCTGCGATCAAGATCAACCACCACCAACATCATCTCTGCACAATCTAATCCGGTGCACTTGATTAACTCCTCGTTATTACGGGCTTGGATCACATTTCTCCCTCCAGTGCTTTATGCTGTGTTTTTTTATGGCTCACCTGCACACTCCAGTGCTTGAAAATCTAAGGTTTGGATGAAAACTGTCCAACAGTAGCTCTTTCCAGCTGCTCAAAAGTGAGGATTTCTTGTTTTTCTGTCAGAAATTATGATGGGCACTTTTCACAGTTTTGACATTTTTTTAATTATTAATTTTAAAAAATGTAAAAATGATCACTAGTTGTAGTACTACTAGAATTTAATTCCATGGGGAATTATTTTCCATCACTTTGGACCTGAGGAAATAAAATGTTAAGAGCGATTCGGTTCTGTACGTGTCAAAATGCAACAGTATTTAAAACTTTATTAAATCCTGAAATGTAAATGTTTTTTCAAGAGCTTTTTAGGAGTCCTTTTAGTTTCAGCTCTGTCTGTCTGTGCCTGCGTCTGTGTGTCAGGTCTTCCAACAGTCTTGCCCAGATCCTGCCCAAATTGGATACGAAGTCATTAGTGTCCCAACTCGAAGCATATGTTCAAAGTTGCTGAGCATTTCATTTCACAAGACGATGATGAGGGGGGGCAGAGGAGAGGGAGTTAAAGAAGAAAAAAAAAAATCCACATACACACTGTTGGCACAGAAAAATAAACCAGACACAACCAGGGCCAGACTGAGTCTGTCGCTCGCTTACAGACAGAGGCAGAGCCATCCCATGCTCCAAAGAAAGTCCACTTTGACTTCAGGGTCACGTTCCACAGCTTCAGCTTATTAGTGCTACCGTGTGTGTGTGCGCGACTCTCTACGTGCTCCACATGCATGTTTTCATATGTGGTTCAGAGAATGATACCTTCCACACCACACAAAAGGCACCGCTGTACTCCATTTGAGAAATCTAAATATTCTGTGCGGGGTGGGGAGGTGGAGACGGGACATTAGAGTGAGGATTATATTTCAAAAGGCGGGCAAGCCCTTGCACCCCCCCAACCCCCCTTTTCCTCTTTGCTTGCAGAGAAGCAACAACTTTATTTATGTCCAAATGCTGCAGATGCAGTGAGAGAATGGCGAGCAAAATTGGATCATCATCTCTCAAATCTAAACAAGCCTTTACTTTCCTAGAACAGAGCTCGTATTCTATAAGCACTTAAACAAAGCGGGGGGATGGGCCCGGAGGAGTGGCGTGTGTGTATATGTGTGTGTGTGTGTGTGTGTGTGTGTTCCCAGAGTTCCCAGACTGAGTTTAAGAATGACAGGGTAAAACACTGCAGGCTCTGTGGAAGCCAGGAAACAGCCTAATGTATTTATCCAAACACATATCTACTGAGAGGCCCCACGGCTTTAACACATCCCCTTCTACAGGGGCTTCACCTCCAAAAACTACCACCGTGAAAGTGGAAAATAAACAGCAGGACTGCGCAATATGGACATAAAAGGATTATACTCATTATATGGATAAATACTGAGATTATTTTTTCAAAGTTTTTGTGTACTGTATTATTACACCGTTACCACTCAATCACTGTTGCTGCCAGAAGAAGACAAAACTCCTGCCGTATACCCTCTTTTGCAAAATACCCTTAATAACTTTTTTTCCTTTACAGTCGCATCTGTTCTTATTTGTCGCTGTCTGGAATAAAACTATACAGCCTCCAGATGACAGACAATGATGATCCACTTCTATAAAATGTTTTCAAGATTTTCCTTGCAAACATCAGGCAGATCCATTCTTTTCCTAATATGCTTTTTTTCTACATTTTTCCTCCAAAGATGTTTCACGTAAGGCTTTCATGACCGAGCTTATGCACAACCGGTGCAAGATTTGAAAAAAAATAAAAAGGCAGACAGAAACTAGTAAAGAGTTTCCAGGGAACTACAACCAAAACTTGTCAATCAAAGAAGCACAAAAATAATAAATCCAAAATAAGCCGGTGTATTTCAGCTCGGAGAGGTCATGTTTTTTTTTAAGCCAGAAAATATTGTTTGCATGTTCTATTATCTGCCTCGTCAAAGACTGCGGAAGCCCCTCCAAACATCAAACCAGAGTGTGTTCTGGTGAATCCTGTGCTGCTTGGTGTGTGTGTTAACCTGGACTCGCGTCGAAGCATTTGTTCTGATTTTTACTGCCGTCTTTGTAATTAATTAAAACAGATGTAACACAGGCTGATAGGTGAATTCAGATGTCTTTTCACCACAATCCAAGCACCGGCACTTGCTGTACTTGGCAGCCCTGCTTCGCAGCTGAGGAATCCCAAAACAACACAGTGGCACAATCACCAGAACAGTGCCAACACTAAAAGGAAGCTAAAACTCCATTTAGCTGTTTAGACTATTCCATCTCCCCAAAATAATCCTGTTTACATGGACATGGGTGTACACAGACAAATGTGGGACCCTTCATGTTTCAGGTAAACAATATTAAAAATCACACAAGAAAAGAAAAAAAAATCCTGCCTGCCAGATGTTGCTGCTCCCTAAAAGTGAAGCAATGCAGCTGGTTGAGCTCTTGCACCAACTAAAACCCATCTCCTTTATGACTGTTTACATATCTGCATCATCTCAGTTTCTCACACTTTGCATAAGAACCTCCACTTCTGCACGCCAACACCCGCATCTACAACCAAAAGGAAAGACTTCTCCCTGCCTCTTATTTGGTTTCATACCTTGATAACTTGATTTGGCGATTCTTCTGTCTCACCTTTAATTTCAGCGTGACTAGAGAACGCTGTAACTGAGCAACAAGAACGAACATGTGCGCACAAATCTTTAATTGTGGCTCTGCAGTTCTCTTGAACAGTGTTTTATGATCTCTACAGGAACTGATGCACTTTAAGTTCGTTGTAATGAAAAGGATACTTGAAAGTCAATCATAAGTTCTTTTTGTTTTGTTTTTTTTTTAAACCAAAGCATCGCCTAAATCGACAATCTTATGATTACCATTTTCTGCGCTAACACGGAAAACAGTGACAACAAAAACAAAACAAAAGAAAGCTTCGAGTTTTGCTGTGATTTTACCCTCAACAATTTAATTATATGTGAGGACTTGGGAACAGCATATTTGTACATACCTCACTGTGAAATCTGTCTAAAACAAAGATTAGAACGGCATTAGTGCTCGGAGTTTTGGCGTGGGCTGCATTTTCTCACATGAACACATGTTTTGGTGTTTGACTTTCAATAATTCAAAGTCGCATTGAGGTATTTGGAAGCAAATCACTATCAACAATACTTATTTATTTTGGCCATAAATTGTATGTATCCCTGTTTGATGGACTGATGAATCGCGTTTATCTAATTAAAAAAAAAAAAAAGCACATCTGAGGGCAAAATAAGAAGAAATGAGTCTCTGGAGCTTGAAAAAAGGCAACTGGACTTCTTTTTGTTAGTTGAATTTCAAGAATTTCAAGAAGAAATGACAAACAACAAACAGGCTCTTCCATCTCTTCCTGGCCCTGCTGCAGGTTAACTTCACAACATACACAGTGAATAAATGTCACGAGCACACTGTGTACACAAAACCAGCAGTCACCAACCTTTTATGAAAGCTCAAAACTGCTCTAATTGGAAGAAGACACAAAGTGAGCTGCAGCTCTGTGTTAATATCGGTTCACAGCTAAAACACACAGCCTGGTGAAAAGTGTGTCCCCCCACACACACACACTCTGATGGGTCACAGCGCTCTGACCCACTAATGAGAGGAACAGCATAACCACATCAGACAAGAGCAACGCTAAGTAACTTGTCTGATAAATAACTAAAGAGAGTGCCCTAATGCAGACAAAGCGTTCATGTACCGCAATGACAACATGGCACAAATGATAACCGTCTCACAGTGAGACCGCAGCACATAGCGGTGAGCCGCACGCATCAACAACACATGCAAGAGTGCAAAAAAAAAAATTCAGAAAAAGCAGAACAAATATGTGCGATCCACAGAGTGTATTTCTGTTTTTATTCTGCAAGTGCTGCAAAACCATTGGATACATGTTCAATTATCAGTGTTTCACAACTGCTTAAACTTTATGAAACAATAAAATATATTATATATATATATATTTATATTTATTTATTCACAAAGTACAGTTTGTCCTGTGTTAATTCACAGTACAATCTGTTTGTCCTTGCTGGCCACCGTACACTTAATGAGCTAGAGCCAGTGTAAATAAAGCCTGCATTAAACAGGCTACCTGCTGGCTTACTGTACTGGATATACAGCATATGGATGATTCTGAAATTTGCTTAAATCTTCAAGCAAAGTCTGCCTCAAAACACCATCATCAAAAAACATTAAAAGGAAAGAAATCCAACCAGTTCATGTTTAAAAAATTACATTGCAATGTTCCCTAAGACTGGTTTGGATTTGAATAAAGATTACAAATAAAATTAATAATTTTAAGCAGAGAGAAAATATCTTGCTTTCTGATTTAAGTTTCCCATCTCATGAAGACCGTGTGTGTGTGCGTGTGAACTTACATGTGGACGTGTGGGGGCTGGAAGCGGCTCTGGTTGATGTTGTAGTGTGTGAAGGCCTGTGTGGGGTTGGAGCTGTACTCGTCCAACGTGATGGTCACTTTGCCATGAGCCATTCTTCCACCGTTTGGACATGAGACGCCGTTCGTTCACCGGGATTCAGCAGCGAGCTGTGCGGCGGTCATCCTTCAGAGCCGCTCTCCAGAAGCCCAGGAAGCGTCCCTGCAGCAGCACGAGCAGCAGCAGCAACGACCTGGCCGACCGACTCGACCACAACACGCTGCACTCTGCACCGACAGGACACACACAGACACATCAGCTGCTTTAACAAGGCATGCACATTCTTAATACACTCACAGCAAGGGCTTTCACATGAGAAATTAAAAACATCCCAGGTTAGATTTTATGCTTTAAAGTGACTCTACTCAAGTGCAAAGACAAAGACATTCATCCAGCGAAGGCATATGCACTGTAATTAGTCTTCTTATATAGCTCCAGATAACAGAAGCAATTTGAAATTTGGTAGAAAGAAAAGAAATCCTCAAACAGCTCATCAAACATGTCCTCATAAAATTCTCATTAGAAAAATGCAGTGAGGCATTTTAAACATAATTACAAGATGAATTCTACCTTTAAAAACAGCAACGCATTTTGATAAGAGTAGAAAAATAGCCTGTTAGAATAAAGTTTGCACAAAATCCTTCTTTCACTTTTCAGGTGACAATTTAAACTCTTGAAAGCACTTTTTTTTTAAAAAAATTGCTGCTATTTCTTATAACCCAGTTAGTTTCAATGCAAACATATTTAAATGTTAAAAAAAATCACTGCAAGGAAATTTAAAAAACAAAAAAGAAAGGCTGCAGGCAGAATCTCTGCTCATGATGAACTGTTGCAATGGCTTCACTAAAATGAGAAATTCTTCACAAAGCAGGCATCAAAGCGGTCTCCTTCCCCACTGACTATAACCCAAGCACAAAAATATATTTTGAAAGGAACCAGTAGCAATTAGCTGCTATGGTATCTTTTGCTTGACTGTACAACAAAGACTGAAATTGGGTTAAAAACAATCCTCAGAGCACACTCACCGGATCCGCTGTGTGTCTCTCTGCACCCTGAGCCTCCCTCCTGTCTGACCTCCCTAACTGATAGTAAAGTGGCCACTGTGGGCTTGACAGGCGTTTTATACCAGACCTCCTGATGCAGCCATGAGCAAGAGAAGAAAAGAAAGACAGAAAAAAAAGCCTCTCAATTTAACAAGTCTGTCATATCTTTGGAGGGAAATCAACAAAAGCTCCAGAGTTCATATGATGGTTAAATTCTTGGATGCAGTAGTGAGATAAAAAAAAATGCTGCTGCTGGATAAACAACCCCCAATTTAAACTAAAAGTTGTCCTATTTTCACTAAAGCATTGATTTATGTTTTCTGGGTCAGCTGCATCCTACTTCCTATGATGTACGCTATGAATTTAAGTCAAAAAGATGTATGCCAGCCTAGAAAAAGGTGGGTAAACCAGACTCAAATTAAAAATAAATAAATGCACGAGCAAAGTCTAAGCAGCCCCCACTACATGCTCAAGCGTTTCCATGTCAAAGTTAAACCGAAACTGTTCCATTAAGTCTTTGCTGCACATGAAACAAGTGTACTGCTCTTCCTGGGCCTTAAAAAATTTCACTTCATTTAAAAGCTGCCCTGCGCTTCACCTCCTCAGCAGTCAGTGCAAAAATCACAACCTAGAGGTGCTGCCGCTGCAGTTTCTCCGAAAATTAGCTCTTTTTTTTGTGCAAATGTAGGCCGAAAAAACTGTGCAGCATGCTCCACAGTCTCCTGGTTGTGTGTGTGTTTCTATGCATGTGTGTGTCGGGTTGCCGAAGCTCGCCTGTCTGTCTCTACCTTATGGCTACAGTAGTAGCAACTAGCTCTCTAGCTTAGCCTGCTAAACGTGCCCTGGCAATACATTTTTTAAATTATTATTATTATTGTAATTATTATGTACCCTGTAGCTTCACGCTGAGCTGCTTTTCTGTAACGGCGGTGCGCGCACACATGGTCAGTGCAGTCCTCGGTTACTGAGTGCCCGTACGCCACCGTGTAGCTAACTTCACGAGTAGAAATCACTCCGGTAAGCGGAGGGGGTGAAGGCGAATAAATTGACCCTTTCTGATAACACGCATACATACGATGTGTGCTATGCGCCGCTCGCTATTAACACTGACGCTTGCAGCAGTGTACACAAAAAGAAAGCTCCGCGCAATCCTGAACTCTGCTCCTGAAATACGAAAAAGCACCCAAAGGTGGTCAGTGTCACAGCACCGCCGCGCTAACCTCTTGCTCTTCCTCGTAAATGACAAGCCACCTTATACCCGACAGCTTTGTGTCAGGAATTTCTTTTTTTCCTCCCAGTCTCCCATCTTTCCCCCTCATTCCCTCCCTTTTCGGTTCTCAAAGCAAAGCGGAAAGGTTGTTCTACCTTGGTCGTGTGGGTTTTTTTTTGTGCGTGTTTTCTGTGGCCGGAGAAAAGAGTGTCGGGTCGGGGTCGCCCTCTACGCAGCGGCGGCAGAGGCAGCGGCGGCGGAGGGACGCGGGTCCATGCGGCAGCAGCACTAGAGCAGGCAGATTCGTACGCGGCCGTCCGGGGGTTGTGGCAGTCTAGGCGAACAGGGCAGAACCTTCGACCCGGCGGGACCTCTGCTGGCTCCTGTGGAAAGAAACCAGACAACAAGAGAGCGCAGGGGGTAAAAGCCGGAGAGGAGAACGAGAGACACTGACAGACAAGCGGGGGGGGAGAGAGAGAGAGAGAGCGAGAGAGCAGCTCCGGTCTAACGGAGGGGGAGCCGGAGTGCAGTGAGTCGGAGCTGCCACTGGGGTCAGAGAGCAGAGAGAGCAGGAGCGAGCACAACCCCCCGCCACCTCCCGTGCGCGCGCCCTTAACGGCGGCCACACGCAAGAGGCAGGAGAAGTGGAGGGGGGCGGGGAAGGAGGAGGGTGCTCGCGCAGTCCCGCTCTACCTCCGTGTTGCATTCGGGTACTCTCGGAAATGGCGCTTCTTGTCAAGTAACAATTGGGCAGCGACGATTCAAAATTTTCAGAATGTGGATTTTTTGAGGGAAACCTCATGTTACCATGGAATACATATTGCTTTATTAAGCCAAAGTGCTTATGTAAACATTATTATTTAGTCCATGTTTCTAAACTGCCAACTGATTTATAAAATCTATAGTCTACAGCTGGGACAGCTGGGAAGTCTACACTGTAAATGTGTTAATTGAATTGCTTTATTGAAGGTGGAACTATCATTTATGTAGCGACACTAACCTGCCAGGAATTACATGGAATGCATGTTTGTGGAAAAAAAGGAGAATGTGCAGCATAAATGAAATAAATTATTAATACAAATTAATGGTGTGGTCTTTATAAAGGGTTTATAAGTTTTAGCAAGTAAATTATTTGGCTTAGAAAACGATCTATGTGGATGTGAGACAAGTTGTCATTCTTTAAATAAATGAATAATAGTACTAACTAATACAGCACCTTTTATAAAGGGTTGTCAAATGTGCTGTTTTAAATAAATGTTACAGCTTTCCAAGTATTGGCTAATAGCATTATTATTTATGACCTAAATTAATGTATTTTGGTGTTCAGGAAGAGTTGCCTGGAAAAATCTTGTAGTTAAATTCAAAATTATTATAGAGAACAAATTTGTTGGTTTTTTAAGAGAATCATAAAGAGTCTGTGAGTCATATTTATTGGCTTACTTAATGGTTTATAAGTCATATACAATGCGTAAATATAAAGCTAGATTAGAGTATCTGTTTTGACATTTATTAGCCTCCACTATTATAATGTCTTGTCCTTATATCTAAAGGATATGATTAACAAGATTTCAATAGTCCATTACAGTATCTTGTGGGAAAACTGACAACAGTAGGCTTGGCAGATTGTCAAGCAGCCTTTGCAGCTATATTATGATTTATAATTGCAGTCTAAGTCTAAGGAAACATGAAAACATGAAAACCTACCCCCCCCCCCCCTCTTCCAAAAATCACCTTTTTTTTTTTTCCTTTACATTTTGGCAAGAAAAAAACACAGAAGATT
>VUQK01007281.1:19954-35085 GCA_015106715.1 Bujurquina vittata | reverse complement strand
CCGTTGGGGCTGGAACATGCAGGATGGGGGGGGGGGGGGTCCGTGGCCCAGTGCAGTGGGAAAAATAATGGAAGCGACCAAATTAACGGAGCTATTTAGATGGAAATGAGAGTGTGAGAGTGCAGCAGCCTGAAGGCTGAATGTCCAGCACCGAGGCATGTGTGGCCATCTGGTACCGAGCTGCAGGAGGGACTCCTGCCTCACTGCTGCTTCCTCCCTCTGCCTGCACCGTCAGAAGCAGGATCTTCCAGACAGGCAGACAGCCTGCAGGGATGGAGCCCACTGGGATCGCTGCAGCAGGTAGAGATGGAGGTGCTGCGGGTGGTGATGGGGGTCTCTGGATATACGTGGCTGCAGGGACTGCACGGATCAATATGGCAGCCTGGTGCACATATAACAGAGATAGCTGTCACCAGTGCTGCCCTTATCGCCCTCTCCCTGTGTGTGTGTGTGTGTGTGTGTGTGTGTCTTTCCCTTTGATGGTGGAGGGAATGTGTTCGCATGAATGGGCATCAGCCATGGAGCCCAAACGCTGTGCGCACGCCCCGCACGGCTCTTTGTCCGCCGCTCGGTGGGTCGCACCAGCTCGGTACGTTTATCCGTCCGTGGCCGGCGCTGCCCGCTAAATGCTGCCGCGGACCCTCATTAGGAGACGGCAGCCTGCTCACGACCCCCAAACCCTCTCGGAGTGGATGTCCGCCCTTCAGCCCTCCAACCGTGAGCGCGGCGCTCCGGAGGCTGTGCGAGATTATTCAGGGAAACACAACTATTTGGAAACGTTGTCATTAAACGTGGAGCTACCGAGCAACACGTTGAGTCACAAACACACTTTGAATGCTGCACATTTTACAGGGTTATGGCCGGCTCGCAGCCCTGGTTAACTGTGTCACTAAATTGCCTTTAAAGTGAGCAACAGTGATCCGCTTGGGGCGGATCGGGATCGCTTTTGTCTCGATAAACAGTTCGTACCAGCAGCGGGCCCGAGCGCGATCGTGACGGTTTGAACGCGCACGGCACCGACGCGAGCAGGCTGCCCGCATGAGCTCCGGAGCCGCTTACCTTCCCCGGGCAGCAGCGGTCCTGGAATCCGAACGCAGCGCGAGGGAGGCCGGGGATGCTGCCGCCGCTGCTCCCTCTCCTCCTCCGGGGCAGATGGGCTGTTTTCCGGCTTTGCGTAAAAGGCTTCGCTCCAAAACCGGACCGACACACAGCCGGCGGATGAGGCTGGAGCGAGCAGCAGGCAACGTGATCCTGAATGGTAATGGCTGTCCTGGTCCTCCTCCTTCCCCCCTCAGCCTCTCTCTCTCTCTGCTCCTCTAGCCTTCAGCAACCCCCCCACCACCACCTCCTCTCCCGGTCCGCTTTCACACGCTCTGTCTGGCTTCACGGCTTCGATATTTAACCCATGACTCCGAGTGCGTGAAGTGCGGCGGAAATTGAGATTTCGGGTGTATTCCTGCGTCATCTGTGGCTCAGCAGCACCGCCAGAGCCAGAGCGACACACACACACACACACACGCACACACACGCACACACACACACACACTGAAGAGAAACCGGGGCGTTCACGGCCGCATATTTGCTGCGGCTGCTCATTCACATATTTCGGGCTGGCTCCGGTCCAGCCTTTTACATCACATGCGATCGCGTTAATCTGGGATTTTATAATCCCGCAACACCCCCCCCTCCTCCAAACAGCTGGAGGGAAGCAGGGAGCAGCTCCAGAGGCGATTGGTTCCAGCTGTAGGGAGCAGTGGAGAGTTTGGGAGGCCGCTCCCAGTCTTCAGGGAGAAGGAGCTTCTCCTGTTTAGGAGTAAAGTCAACTGCTTTCATCAAAGCTGCAAGCAGTTAATATTATTAATATTTTAAAAAAGCATTTATTAATATGATTGTGGTCTCTCAAGTGAAGCCACAGATGAGCACCCATCCATGCAGGCTCTGGCCCCAGGGAGCAGTCACACCCTTTAGCTCGTTGATTTTGGATTCCCATTCACTCTCATGGCTCCCATTGGTCCAGTTTACCTGGGAAAACACAGAGATTCCAGGAAATAGCCTGGAAAACAAAGTAAAACCCTTGGCATCCTCTTCTCGTGCACCTCTGGTCTGCCTCCAGCACAGCTACTATTTTTAGACTGCTCTCCTACTGCTCTGTGGAAGCCTCTTCCTGTCTCCTTGCAGCGGTGACCCATCTCCAGCATTTTTTAAATATTGATCCTTCAACTTTATTCTCCATTTTTTTTTTTTGGAAAGCGGACAAAAGCAGTGTGAACAGAGCACTGGTGAGCGGGTTGGATCCAGGCTCTGGCAGCTCCCAGTGAGCCTGTGCAGGGACACAGGTTGAGTCTTCACCTGATGTGCTGCCTTCAGACCTCTAACCCAGATTTAGCATCACAATCAGCTGAATGAGTTTAAGAGAGTGCGCTCAGGTGGTCTGAATGGCGCTTCCACAGTGAGCTAAGATTAGCAGCCTTGCTGGAAGCAGTCTGAGAAGATAAAGTCAAATGTTGGATTTTTATGGAGGAGCTGTATATCATCTGCCCTCTGCCCACACCAGATAGCCAGATGGTAGAAATTAGCAATAAAGTTGGCCAAAGTAATAAATGTTGTATTTTACAGTGTAAGGCACCCTGAGGTGATTTGGTGCTATGAAACTGAACTGAATCCAGGTGGGTGATTGGGGTGCAGGATGACCTCTGACCCTCCATGTGTCACAGCGGAGCAGTCTGGCCTCAGAAGGGGAAGCAGAGCTGGATTACTCAGAATAAAGGTCACTGATGTTCAGATTCTTTCACTTTCAGTTAATTATTGACCAAAGCTGAACTCGAGTATAGAAGGACACGTAAACGGTGAGGAACACGTACCGGCTGCTGATGCCACAAATCATCTCTGGAACTCTTCAGCGGCGTGAACGTGATTCTCTTTCATTTCCAGTTTAATAATGCCGATCTGGACTTGAACTGGAGCGCGGGGGGGGCAGCTGCTTTCAGACTGTGTGACTCACTCCTCATGGAAAAACACACTCACCCACACGTGGGCGCAAACACACAAACCCTCACAGGAGGGCACAATCTGACTTTCACACTCTGAGCAGTAAACAACACACAAACACAAAAACATATACAAATATAAAAACACAAAAACATATACAAATATAAAAACACTCAGCTGATATCTGAAAGCTGGACAGAATTTTAGGAACAGGGAGGTTTCAAATAAGCTCCTCATCTTCAGCCAAACACAAAGAGACTGTATTAAAATACTTTACTATCCAAATGATATTTGCTCTATATCCCAGCTGATGGGCACGTCTCATGCTTAACCCAGTCTAAATGAGTAAATATATATTTCCACATCTCCATGACCTTAGAGGACCTCCGTGTTCAGCTACAGGGCTGCATGCGATTAAATCTCCCTGAGCTGGAGGTCAAATAAAGAATCTACATAAACGCAGCCGTGAAACGAGCGAGTTAAAGCGGAGATGTTTGGGAGTCAGACCTGAGGAGAAACCTGAGGGTTTGCAGACTTTGAGTTATCATCCGTGCTCCTGGCTCCATCTTGTGGCGTCTCAGGAAGCCTCCTGATCCCATCGGCCTGATATAAAGGTCTCAAATTGAATCGAGGATGCCGGAGATCATCCACTCAGATCCATCTCTCATCAGTGGTTGAGTCGTCCCGCGGGAGCATTTCATCTGCACACTCCACCAAAATGAGGTCAGCGGGCTGAGAAAATAGATTGCACTTCAACTTCCACTTATAGCCGAGACACAGCAGAGCAACTGCAGCAAGGACGGTAAATCACACGAGTCCATAAAGCAGCTGGGAGGATATTAAGTTCATCAAATGTTTCTGTATTCAGTCGTTAGACGCGTCTTTGTGTATTACAAGCATTAAATTCTTATTACACTGATAGTCTGATCCCAGAGTTCCCATTAAGGTTTAAAGGCTGAACCAGAGTGCACACGAAAATAAATGTCCAATCACCTCTCAGAACCCAGTGTATCTGGTCTGGGGGTGCCTCGGGACACCCCCATCCTGCACCCACCAAAAACAACTCAGGAGAAGTGAAGGAAAATGAAGAGTTATAATTTCAGTGTATTTGAGGTACTTTGCAGCAGGAGTGTAGGAAGTACTAGGATCACGTACATGAGCAGCCGAACTGTAAAAATACTCAACTTCAAGTGTTTTGTAGTTTTTTAAGGCTTAAAATTATTTCTGGGAACTTGATACAAATGTATTTTTCTCTGAGAAAATTAAAACTCTCTGAAAAAGTTTCCTGGTGTTTTTCCTGCGAGTCCACCAAAAATATTTGTATGCAGCAAAAAGAGGGAGAGTTCTGCCCTGGAGCTGCTACATGTTTCTGATAAATGCCACAGAGCACGTATTAGTATGAAATAACATGAACACTCAGTGAATACTGAATACTGCGTGTGGAACTTCAAATTCTAGTATTTTCTTTAATATTTTGTGTGAATACATATTTATAATCTCTTACACAAAGGAAATACCAAGTTCAAGACAATTAGTAACTTTTTTCTTCTCCTAACTATAAAATACTGAGACTATTCAGCTGCTGTGAACCAGGCACTGAAAGTAAAACTGCATAATAAATAATATTAGATGTTTTAATCCATCTGTGTGAATCTCAGAATCCTAGAACAAAGAGAACCGGAGACGAGGACAGCGCTGAGAACATTTATTACAGATGAACAGGAAATAATTGATATCTGATTGCTATACACAAGAGCGCAGTAGTTTGCTCCTTTATGGCGTCTCGTCGGGCTTGCCTGTGTGGTGGTTTGGCGGCGTGTATTTCCCCTCCTTGATCAGCTTGTCGCGCTGCTGACGGATGGCATACAGCCGCTCATGCTGCGGGGAAGACGGGGAGGTGGAGGAAGAAAGAGAGGAAGTATTAGCAGCTCTCATTGTTTGCACTGTACGAGTGCTAAGCACTGAAGGCTTCAGGTCAGTCTGCAGCAGCAGCAGAGATGCAGACACGTTCTAACACTAACATGTTGTTGTGATGATGCAACGCTGTGTTCCATTTCTGCCTAAAGGTGCCCCACAGTTGATCTTTGAAACATGACTTCAGTGGAAGAGAAGCTGACATCCATCCAGAATCAGCACTTCCTTCTTCTCCGTCATCTTTTTAAAGGATCAGACGCGACTAACGAGCATGACGGAGCGTCTGAACTTTGTGCTGCTGCTGCACTTCCACCCTGAGACGGACCATTGCTGATTCCTCCACCCTGACTCTGTCCTCTGCTCACTCCTGCACCCTGTCACACAGGCTGACTTCAGCTTAACTATGACTTACAGTGCAGATTAGATGGACGCTAGTTTTTTCTTTCACTTTTAATTACCTCCATCAAGGAGGTTAGTGTGTGTGTGTGTGTGTGTGTGTGTGTGTGTCATGTGGAGTGGGCTCATGTTAACAAAGCATTCCGACTTCCTCACATCTTCGAGGTCAGTAATACCATATTACCATATAAGCAGCAATATCAACAGACTGGAATCAATCGGAAAGGTTTTGGAACGCTGCCTTCCAAGTTTTACAGCTGATCAGCAGAAAAATTTGTTTTGGTTGTGTTACTGAATTAATAAATGTGTACTGTGAACAAGTGTGGAGACTTAAATGAACATTTCCTGGACAAACGAAGAATCCGGTTCAGGTGTTAAAAACATTCCCGCCTTTGCTCCAGGATTTGTGTTAATATTCCAACGAGAGGCGAGCAGACCGGTTTAACATGAGGACAAATAATGAGACAGCAGGTGATGCTGCTGAAAATCAGACCCGGTCACTTCACAGCATGAGCGACTGACTCGTGGCACATTGATTTTCTTTTTTCCCCAATGTTCAGATAAACTGTAGAGGAAGAGCTCTGCCCTGCTATGGCAAAGGTGGTCATACCAACTGTGGAGGTGGTGAGATTTGGGTAAAGTTTGGTGGATGTGTTCATTTTTAACAGTCTGAGAGACTGTTGACGCTCTTAATGGAACTAGATTTACACTTCATTTCTACTGTTAGCTCTAATAATAGATGAATTTAGCACTCAACTCATTTCTGATCTCACGGCAGCTCAAACTAGACGCAACGTGCACAGAAGCCGAGTGTGAGGAGTGAGATTACCGTCTTCTGCCTGTGCATGCACTCGTAGAAGTCCTCAAACTCCAGCTTGCACTCCTCCTTGGCGCGGGTCTGCCCGATGCCATGAGCACACTCGATCCACTCCTTCTCGAAGGCGTGGCAGCGCGCCGCCCGCTTGTTGGGCTGCTCTCCGCTCTGCAGCAGCATCCAGCGGTCCAAGTTGATACCGAGCCTCGACTGGAGGTCCACAAACGGCATGATGCTGAACGAGGAGGGGCACAGGGGGAGATAGTGAAGGGAGGCAGGACAGCTTTTGAGTTTTGTTTCATTTAAACCAACAAAATGACTGCAATTACAGTTATCAGTATCATTATATTACAACTAGGGCTCCAACGAGTCATCGAGTAACTCAAATAGCTTGATGTGTTTAACACTAAGAGCACGTAGGGCCTACATGCTCTTAGTGTTAAACACGTCTGAGCTGCACGTCTTGCTTTGGTCCCAAATGTGTATGAAAAGCTCGCGCTTACATGGTGACACGCGAGCGCTGCAGATTCATGAATTAAACAACAAATTGAAGCAAAAGATTTCTGCTGAGGATTTTTTTTAGTAATCAAGCTATTTGAGTTACTTGATGAAGTGTTGTAATATAATGATACTGATAGCTGTCATTTTAAAAAATCTTGTAAGATTACAACAACATGCCAAATATAAGAATAAACTATAGTAAACAATGAGCTCCAAAAATGGTCTTTTCATATACTCTCTCACCCATCACCTTACCATTATTTAAAAAACCATTAAAAAAGCAAAGAAAAATAAATAAAAAATAATAAAAAATTCTTGCAGCGACTCATCTGCCTCCATCCCGCCCTATCCCAGCATCCTCCTCTGCCACACCAACCCTCTGCAGGTCCTTCATCCATCTTCTCCTGAACATGAATTCAGAGTTTTCCCTCATTCACACACACATTTTCTGTCTTAACTGCTGCTTATACAAAACATTATATCCATATACACATTATACTTTTACAAACACAGTTTTCTATGAGTATTGGTACCTCCTTATAAGATTTTGGTCTTCCATCACCAGTTTTGTAGTAAAAATATTTGATTTATGAACTTTATTAAAATTCATGTTGATATATTAGACTACAGGAAACTAGATCTTTTAAAGTAACGTAACTCAGACTCACTGCCTTCACTATAAGCAGATTAATTATGCTTCCACCCCACAGAGGCCAATTCTGAGCCGGATAAATCATGAAATTTGGATGCTAAAAAATGGTTTTCTGCGTCCACTGTAAATATAACTGATGTCAAAGCTGTTGAAAATCGTGCCGCCCGCTTAAAGAGACGGTTACAGGACGGACACACACAGCTTCCGTCTCCCGTTATCGTTAACAAAGGTGTGCTTGGTTAAAGCGACTCTGTCACATTTTTCAGTAAAACTGCAGCTCAAACTCTCCTTCGATGACAGCCGCACAGGCTGCCGCAGGCCGCGGTACCTTCACGGTATTAATAATATGGCGCTCTTTTCAGACAGCATATGAACTCCGCGGTGTAGCCCGGGAGTGCTCAGCCCGTTAACACGCCGTTATTTCTCGTTAAATGTTTCTATTTACCGTGTTTCGTTCCAGACGCTTTAACCTTTCTCCGACTCGACACGTCCCGCTTTGCGGCTGCTGAACAAAACAGTGCCGTAAAGTGATCGGATGGGGTGGAAACAGAGCTGCGCCGCTTCTGTACTACCGCCCCCTGCTGGCTCGACCTCTAAACTACAACTGGGTGGGGCTTGAGAGGAACAGCGGAAGTGAAGGAGGAAGTCAGGAGTCGCTCAGAGGGCTGGTGAGGGTTAGATAAGATTGATAAATGGAGCAAGACATTGAATAATTGGCTGCAAAGGGATTTGACGCTGTTTGGCAGAACATTGTTAACAAAAACTGAATCCCTGTCCAGGCTTTATGTCCTGCACATTCGTTAGCTGTCCCTCCAAGACTCATAAAAGAAATTAAGAGAATAAATTTTAACTTCATTTGGAAAAAACAAACATCATTACATCAGAAAAAGTTAAAAAATTACGAAGAAGGTGGTATTAAGGCAATTGATTTTGAAGTTATGAATGGAACATTAAAAATTAGATTTAGCTTTGTTAAGGAATGGTCTTATCTGATTTGTAATGCCAACATTTGATTTTCAAAAAATTGGAGGTATTAAGTTGTTATTGAAATGTGATTTTGAATGATTCTCTTAAACTCTCTAACAAGTTTTGTTACAGTGGGAAGTTATGTTTAAACACTTTAAACTTCAGCCTGCATGATGTTCCATTGTGGAATAACAGAGGAAATCTATATTTATGGAAGACTAAAGAAATCTGGTCAATTATTCACTTCCTGGATGAAAATGGGAATATCCTTAATTTGGAGGATTTCAGTAATAAGTATGGAACTGAGTGTTCCAAAGCAAACTACTAAAAAGTAATAAAAAGCATCCCATCCTCATTCTGTCAGTTAAAAACAATTTATCCAGCATCACAACACCAAAATTATGCAAGATTCAAATTGATTATGTGGATATTGTGGATAAAAAACGTAGCAATACGTTTTAAAATCAATATTCTATAAACAATATGTACCCAGGAAGAACAAAAGACACACTTTCAAAAAATTTGACAAATCTACAATATCAAAAATTAGGACAAAACATTTAAAATTCCCAATTTCTCCCAAATATAAAGAACTCCAATTTAAAATAATTTAAAATAATAAATAAATAATAATTTAAAATAAACAACATTTATCCTTCAAATGAATCCATAAGAGAGAGAGATTTAAATTTGATGTTGAAAATTGTGGCTTTTGTAAAACACAGCTGGAAAAATTAAACACTTGTTTTTAATGAGTGTACAGATGTTAATAATTTATGGGGTTTATTCCGCAACCTGCTGACCTCCAAGGCCATATGTGTGGATTTCTTCTCTCTGCAAACTGTTCGGTTTGGATTACTGGATTAAAATATGGAATTTCTAGTCAATGCTGTAATTATTGTAACAATATATTATATACATAAATGCAGATTTGTAAAGTGCTCCCTCTGTTCAAAAAATGTCTGCATAAGATGCATAAAACAAAAGCTATAAAAAGAGTTTCAAATTGTAAACCTTTAATTTTATTTAATTTATTTTTATTTATGTATTATTTTCTCTCTATTTTGTTAAATACTTACGACGTGTTAGTGGTTATTGTATACTTTGGGAGTTGGGTCTCGTTCTCTTTACCTCTTGTTATGAGCATAGTAGCGGTTTTTCTATAGGATGCTTTACCAATTTAAAAAAGGGGGGGTGCAGGACATGGTTGAGGACAGTGAGACGGGGGTGAGGTGTGCAGGAGCGAGAGATGGGTTCAAGGTGGGGGTGGGATTACATCAGGGATCGGCTCCGAGCCTCTTCTTCTTTGCAGTGATGACGGACGGGCTGCCAGACGAGGTCAGGCAGGAGTCTCCGTGCACGATGTTTGCAGAGGACGCGACTGTAGTGAGAGCAGGGGCGTGAAAGCCTGCAGAGGTGGAGGCATGCACTGAGGAGAAGCGCAAGAGACGAGAGCAGAAGAAGGACAGAATCCATGTTTGTGACTGAGAGGGAGAAGGTGGAAAGCCAAACGTGCTCAGACTCGGGGTAGTAAAGGCAGAGTTTAAATCCCTGGGGTCAACCACCCACAGCAGCAGACAGTGAAGGAGAGAGTGCAGGCAGGGTGGAGCGGGTGGAGACGAGTGGCAGGTGAACTCTAATTGCACCGTCACGAACTTCAACATTTAACATGCTGACTGAGGCCTGTAAAGTCTGAGCCTTTCTCTCAGCATTTCTGGGATGATTGACAGCTGCACGGAAAGCTTTCCAATGATGGACTTCCCACTGTCTGGAGATAGTAACTCCTCCCTTTGACTGATGGGCAGCAAGATCATTGTCGATGTCTCCTCGGCACACCTGAACGCACCAGACTGGCCAAACCTCTGCGTCATTACAGCTGCTGATGATCAAACATATTTGATTAGCAGCATCTGGCCGCTGCTTAGTCAGGGTGCGTTTAGTTTTCACAGTTTGTGCATTTAGGCTTAATTTTGACTCAATAAATCAAGACTCGGTGTAACATGTCATGAGAAGAACCAGGTAAATGTACAGTTACATATTAGCGTCACAAGCCTGCAGCAAAGCTGCTTTTCCTTTTCTCTGTAACACACGAGGAATCATCGCTTTGGTGCAACATCAGTTTGTGTTTATTTAGTTTCCCCCACAGGTCCACAGGTTGTCTTTCACAGTCCTGCATGTACACCCCCACACAATGTTGGGGCTTTAACAGTGACAGGAAATACACAAACAGTATAATAACACTTAAATATTGCTATCTATAAATGCTAACCTTTTCAAATGAGACCAGAACCGTCAGTTTCCGTCCTTTAACACTCAATCGGACTCTTTTAGGGAGTTGGGGGTTCCGTCCGTGGTACATTCACATGGTTTCTCACAGGCAGGCAGAAACGAGTGATAAGTGTAGACCGAACAAAGCACTGCCGAATCACATAAGCAGCTAAATCCATAAAGCTACTCTGAGATGAAAAAGGCTCCCGGTTCGAGTCCTCGCAGCTTTGAGGACAGACCTGGTGGAAACCCTTTAATTATTTTACACTTTTTCAAACAGAAGCACAGAGGTGATACAAAGCTAAGAAACAAGTCAAGCTATGGTTAAGAAAAGCTTATCGGCATCAGTGTTTAAAGTGTTTGGCTCCAAAAGTCTCACCGACTTGTACGAAGGATTAGTACAACATAAATTAGTAGAAGAAAATATAAAAGACAAAAATAATTACAGTATTTGCGTCACAAAATTAAACGTCCTTTAAGTTAAAAATACTGAATGACGAACGTGAGGGAGGAGTGATTCTGAAAATGTTTTGGAGCCAAACTCTTCGTTAGTTACATCCAACATAAAAGGCCCCCCGTAGGTGATTTATTTTGGTTGTACCACAGACTGAAGTCAACCGACTTTATCGCAACAGACCATGAAGAGCAAAAAAAAAGAGATAAATACAATTCAGATAAAGTGCACAAGTGCTCATTCAAAAAATAAAAGTGGGAAACACAAATACATTCATCAGGATTCACACACACGCGCGCACACACAACATTCAAGTGGGTCACACGGCCGTTAACATGTCAGAAACCAGTCGGGCGTGTGCTGCTGTTTGGTCAGCGAGTGTCGGTAAGGCAAGCAGGCTAACTGTAAAACTCGGTCATGTGACCTGCTGACAGAGTCCTGACAGAGGACGCGTGTGCGAGCGTTGTTGTGCTCAGAGCGACTGCAGCTGTTCCGTGATAAAAGAAAATGTTGATTGATTACTCAACAAAATCTTCTGCAGACTAATTAATAATGAAAACATTTTTTTTCCACATATGATTAATACATTACTGGTAGCAATAATTATATATTACAGACCAGAGCTCCCTCTCTCCAGCCTCCACCAGCTCATCCGGGGAACGTCGTGGTGTTCCCAAGCCGGCAAA
Source organism: Bujurquina vittata (assembly GCA_015106715.1). NCBI lineage: Eukaryota > Metazoa > Chordata > Actinopteri > Cichliformes > Cichlidae > Bujurquina > Bujurquina vittata. The sequence goes on along the minus strand of VUQK01007281.1, from coordinate 23,446 downwards.
AAGTAACCCAGCGTGTCCTGTAACTGCTCCGGGGCCTCCTGCTCGGACATGTCCGGAGCAGCCGAGGATCGCCCAGGATCCCCAAACCACCTCTAATCCTCATGAAGAAATTACCTCCACCGAGGAAGACTGTGCATCTACCTTTAGTTTCACTATCATCCATACAGCGGCACTGCCATTAATACTGTACATGCAGTTTTTCTTCATGACAAATGTAAACACGGCTGATTACATTCTGAAGTGGACTAAAAGCTGAAACGGCATCGCTGCAGCAACTGCAAACACAGCATTGAGTGTGCGGCCTGAAGGCGGCTGTGCTCATGCACGGACTCAGCTGAAAAAGAGGATCACAGGAAACCTGCAGGACTTTTTTGGTTTTTCCTTATTTAAGAGGAAAGAAAGTGTTTCTCTGGTTTCATCTAATCTGCAACACTGATGAATGCAGAACAGACAAACCTTCACACAGACAATACGTTTCACAGCTCTGGGATCTGTCAGAACTCTGTCATTTACTTCCTCAGCAGTGACCCTTATTTTTTTATCTGTGTCCATCCTCCTCCTCCTCCTCCTCCTCCTCTGTGCAGTGAAAGTGAGATTCAAGTGCAGCTTCGTCCTCTGAAGTAAACTTTAACTTTCAGCAGTGTAACAGAAACATGCTGCCCGTTTACAACCTTCCACACAAGGAATGGCTCATGCAGACTCATGCACACTGCAAATAATACAATTTCAAGGTCGTCTGAATATAAATAGGGGGGGAAATAAAGGGAAAATAAAGCCACAGTAAGTGAGTACAAAGTCCACATTCATTCACACATTTTTTAAAAGCATCCTCTTCGTCCTCGGCGAGCGTCCTCTGCTTTCCCAGCGATCCTCGTCTCTCTGCTGTGCTTGGTGACGTCTCACCTCATTTCATAATTTCAGTTCAAAATATTTCTTGTGGAAAATTTGTACCTCTTGTCTCTCTCTCTCTCTTTTTTTTTTTTGCTTAAGTAGCCACGGCATTTTGCACCAGGGAGTAAACATAAATCATCTTATAAATCTCAGAGGTAGAACCCTGACAGAGAGTAGACTGGCAGGTAGAAAGAGAAGACAGACCAACATAAAGAAATGCTGTCTGTGTTTAAGACGGCGTCTGAGAGTCGCAAAAGCAGCAAACGAGAGATGACGAGAGGAAAAAGCTTTGACGAGTTAATGATCGGGGCTGTTTCTGTGCAATCCTGAGAACTGCTTTGCTCTCTCAGACGTACAGGATGACGTTGCTGTCTGCAGAACAGTGAAGGCCTTCGGTGGAGGGGTTCACGGCTCGGCACGAGGGGGGCTGGGGCTGCTGGCCGGCCGCCGGGTGACAGCTTTTCGGGTGAGGAGAGTCGCAGTCGTCCGACGTCAGCTCCGCGATGTCGTCCGACTGAGTGTCTGACATCTCCAGGTCACTGCGGATGCTCTCCGGCTGAGCCAGGGTGACGTCTCTGAGCCCCTCCCTGATTGACGTTCCCGGCGACAGTCCCAGTGCTGAGCCCGACAAAGCCCCGCCCCTTCTGGAGCTGCAGTCCTGCGGCTCCTCCCCTCCTGAGGCGGTCGCCATGGCAGCAGAGCCCGGATGTGGGGTCAGGTCCTCTTCGCTGGTCAGGCAGAGATGGCTGGGTTTGGTCTCGATGTCCACCTGGATCTCCAGGTTGGTGCACTCCCTGCAGAGTCACATGATTTACAACAGGTCAGCAGAAATATGAGATAACACCACATCTACAGCACGGATTCAGCTCAATCAATGAGATAACTCTAGGTTGACTCTACCTACAGACAGAAGCAGCCTCTGAAAAGGGAAGCTGCTTTATAGAAGGGCCTAAAACTGATGTCTTTAAATGGCCACCAGGGGGCAAAAAAAATCCAGTTGTTTAGAAATCTATGAGAGAATCGTACTTCTCATTTGATTTATGGAGGAGAGGAGAGGAGAGGAGAGGAGAGGAGAGGAGAGGGGAGGAGAGGAGAGGAGAGGAGAGGAGAGGAGAGGAGAGGAGAGGAGAGGAGAGGAGAGGAGAGTGAAAACTGTCTTGAAATGTGAATTTCTTCAAAACTAGAGCATGTGTTGGCAGGAACAATGGAACAAGGCATTGTCACAGGATATCAAATCCAGGGACCTCTGTAGCTTCTCTTCTGTTAGCGTCATTAACCACCAAGTGCACATCATCCGGCGCAAAGTCTGTTAGGAATAACACTGCAACTTTGACCCGTTTGAAGTATCTCTTACAAAGTCCAGAAGTTTTCCGGTAATTATTTCTGGGCATTAAAATAGCACATATTTTACTCTGCAAATAAGTGCCAGATTATCTTTCTTGTAGCTTGGTCTGGAAATTGTCATATACATGTCTTTCAGACTATATATTTCACAGGATAAACGTAGGCCTATATTTGTGGAAGAGTAGAAGGGATACAAAGAAACTATTTTACTAAATATTTTTCAGCCAGAAGCATTAAACACCACGTGAGTCCCACAGCGGACTAAGAAAAAAAAATTCTGAAAGTCAGTCAGAAGCTGCTAATTAGGATTTGCAGTGTGTTGGCTACAACTGACAGCAATAATTAATGCTGAACACCAAATATTTCAAGCTAACATATCAACCACTATTAGCCACCACAATCTGCTGTCTCTACCAGACCCAGTTAGTTTAGAGCAGTGAAACCCCTAACTATAATGAATAAAAAGTATGAGCTCTTCATTTACAATAACAAAAGTGCCCCTCTGCTTCTTCTCAAAGTTACACAGTCTAGCTTTAAGATGTGTGTAGAATTTATTTCAGCTATTTCAACCATCAAAACTGAGTGTTGCACAGGTTTACTGAGAGAAAGCTGAGTGCTGCTTTGGTTTAATTAGGCTTATTTCAAGGGAAGGGCAAAATGTGGCTTATGTGTGGTCTTTCCCTACAAAGTAATAATCAGAACACCACGACTGAGGTAAAGCTAACCACATCTTGGCGGATGTGGCTTTTAACCATCCTAAAGTCTACTCTGTCATTCAAGCTGACACCGAAAGCCAGACAGTTCACAGCTTTACGATCGCTTACCTTCACATTTCTGTGAGATCTCGTTGAACTTGTGCCCAGCGGGGCATTTACATTCAAAGGATCCAACAGTGTTGATACAGTTTCCTCCTTGACAGATGCCAGGGATGGCCTGGCACTCATCCACATCTGTATGTGCATATCACAGAGTTAATATGCACTCTAATACACGCATGAACCTGCACACGAACACACACAGATTATTGCGGTAAAATAAACTTATGACACATGCTGACTGAGTTCAGCACACAAATGTGGACAGCCTTGGATGTCCGTGGATTTAAATTGGGTCTGTTTTAACAGTCTGTCTCTGACTTTCCTGAGATCAACAGTGTGACAAAGGAAAAGGAGAGGAATTTCTCCTGCAGGAGGAACAGAAACTGTAGCCAAGCTGGCCAAAAAAAAGAGAGAAAAGAATAAGTGAATACAGAATGCA
>VUQK01007281.1:1244-19934 GCA_015106715.1 Bujurquina vittata | reverse complement strand
TGAATACAGAATGCAGGTCAACAGTGAAACAAAGGGGTTTATATATATATGATCATATGCACATGAAGACTAATGTACATGAAGATATTCTTTAAAAGAAGGGCCACTATAACATCATTTGTGAGGTGACCCAGACAATCAGGTTTTTGCAGCTTTCTAATCTGTTACTTTGTGAGTGATGGTGATGATTACATGAAATTCACTTAATGAATGTGACTGACTAAAACAAAGGTCTCAGGCTGAAAACCCGCAGGAGGCTGTGACCTGATGCTGTCTCAGAGTACTCCATGTTCTTCTGGGTCCTGGCTCAGGTCCGCCTCCCCTGCAGAGGTTCTGATGTTGTTGGGTCTGGAGCAGGCAGACACAGGGCCGTCTTACCAGGAATGAGCTCTCCCACGTGGCACCGCCAATGACCCGTGTTACTGACTCTGACAGTCCTGCCGCAGCGGGTGTCTGCGGGCATTCCATACACATGTGGGGGCCACTGCCACCCACCCCAATTTAACCCAATTAGAGCTAATCCTCTGGAAAAGGGATGGTGGGTAGAGCTCAGGGAATGACAGAGAGGGGTGAAGGCAGACAAGTAGGGAGAAGGAGTTAAAGGAAAAGATAGCAGCAGCACACTACTCAAAGAAAGTAAAAGGGGAGGGAGAGTGACGGAGAAAAAGTAAGATACAAAAACTGAGGAACAGACTTTACCTTGGCATGCTCCGGTGCGGTGGTTTGGTATGAACCCTCTTCGGCAGGGGTGAGGCTGGGCTGGGCACATCTCACAGGGGTGACCCCACGCCCGTCCCACTGTGGCACAGCACAAAGTCTTTGTGCACACAATGCCTGTGAGCTGTCCTTGGCACATCTGGTTACTTACTGAGGCAAAGCACGGCCCGGTGCGATAGTCTGCAGAGGCAAAAAGATGTTTTTTTGGGGGGGGGGTTTGTGCAAATTTAACCTTGACTCTTTAAAACACAAACCAAAAGGGTAGGTTATATTACAAAGGCAGGTTGTAAGATCTGGCATACAGCCCAATGTGCAAGAAGAATGAGAACTTGTTAGATTTTTATAAAAAAAATGCTAAACATTTGTGAAACAGAAAGAAATAAAGTTGAGCCAGAAGTTGAAAATCATGAAATATGAACTTTATTCTGACTGAGCGAGCGAGTGAACGGCTGTCTGGCATACACAAATGCTCAAACTCAGTGTAATTTCACATGACATCTACAACACACTCCGATTATAAGTGATGAAGGTTCTGCAGAGCAGACAGTAACACACTCCATAAAGCATGCATTGAATTTTCCTGGCATTTTAATTGGTCTGGCTCTCAGGTGCACTGTACGTGTCTGTACACGCGCGCGCGTGTGTGTTTGTGCGTGTGTGTGTGTGTGTGTGTGTGTGTGTAAGTGAAAGAAAAAAAGGACAGATAGGGAAGAGGTCTGGAAAACCTTTTAAAGTTGTGTGGGTGGCTGTGAAGAGCAATGGACACCAGCAAGGACACCCAGACAATGAAAAATCAGTCTGGTGCTTGTATTATATGCTCATTGACTCATAAGTTACCTACTTTGTAGTTTTCTGCCTTTTACAATTTTCCCAATAATGCACAATCTACGGTATAGATCATCATCCCTAAGACCACCAGAGGCTGGCTAGCCAGCAGGGCGTGTCTGTGGAATGGAGTAGGTGATTTCCACACTGGCTACAACAGCCTAGAATTAAAACTAAATGGCTAATAATAAATATGAGAGCGTGAAGAAAGTCCCTCCATCAAGACTGTTCACCTCCCCTTGCCTTTAAATTGGATCAAATCTCATTCCCTCAAGCTGACTGCTCGCATGTATCTGACCCCTCTCTCCACACAAATCTCCAAGGAGTTAACAAAATCATTTACTCTTATCAGGTGAAGGTTTGGAAGATGAAGATGGAACAGAGATAGAGACCCAGAGAAAGAGAGGGGGAAAATGCATTTTTCCCAAAAGAATCTGGACATGAGCCAAAGACAAAAATCATTTCCACATTTCACAGCAGACAACAGACAGTAAGAGGAAAGAGGGAGACCAGTTCCAACAGCGCAGTCGTTTAAAACAAACGAGACATTGTGCGTTTCCCGTGTGGACCAGGGCCCAGCCCAGTCCCGTCACGTGCACCCCAGCCTCCACTGTCTCTCTGCCTTTGGCACCAGTGCTGTGTGAAACAGAACTGGGTCATCTCTCTTTCTCACTCCCCTCCTGCTCAAACTCAATTGGAGACCAAATGCTTTTGATTCTTTTTCTACTTCTCCCTCCAACAAGCGGTTGAAATCAGTGCATTACATTTACTCAAGAATAGTTTTAAAGTACTTGTACTTTACTTGAGTAATTCCATTTTTGGACAACTTCTACGAGACACTTCAGAATAATGTCAACTAATCCTTGAACAATAATAACCTGAAAGTTACCAGAAAATCAATGATCCGATTGCAGACTAAACATATCAAAGTGTGAAACACCCAAAAGTGTGTTTCCCCTTTTGTGTTAATTCCCAGATTAATTTATTTAATGTGCTAAATGTTGCACCCTAATTGCTTTGAGGGAAGTTGGGGGAGGGCCTTTCACCCACACCTCAGATGCAATCTGAAAGGCACCCAAGGGCTGCCTCTTCATTACTTTAATTTTTAATTTTTTTTTTCCTGGGACCCTTGGAATGGTACCAGAGCATTGTTGCTGTGGTACCAACAAAGCTGTGTTACAATGGTAACACTATAACACAACTATTTGTAAAAATATTATATAACAATAAAGGAATCATTTAAATATGTTGCCTAATTTGTGTTAGAAAAGTAAAACTGGTATAGTTGATTGTATAATAAATAAAGCCCAACTCCAGCATTTGACTGGCTAGCACATACCAACACAAATACTGAAAAACAACCAACAGAAATATCTTTACACATAACCCCCTACAAAGCTGTAATTTGTTCTCTTAATGACTTCTATTTACTACAGTTTAATTACTACTGCTGCTGCTAATTATCAATGTTTAGAGGTTCAGGGAGGAACACGAGAGCCAGGAAAGTTATTTTCTCCGCTTTCTGCTTGTTATGCTAAACTAACGAGCTTATGGGTCCAGCTTAATCTTTAAAAACAGCAAAAACTGATCAAAGTACTTAAGCATGGAGACATTAAAAAGGATGATCATGTGAAAACACAGAAAATGATTAAATAATGTAATCATAGAACACAGGGACAAAATCCTCAACACAACAGCATTGCATAGAGAACAAGTGAAAAACAAACAAGTGTGATCAGTATGATAAATGAAAGGCTGGACAGTCTTTTGGTGACTGGCAAATGATTCCAGAGTTAGACCAATACCGAAGAGCAATAGAAGTGGATATCAAACACCACTATCAAATAGATTGTCAGATTGTGTCATCCTAACATAACGGATGTCTCTAAATTCCAAGCTTCTAATAATAATGACGATACCACAGTCAAGCCATCACATCTGATGCTGCATAAATGTGTTCACATTTTGCCAATTAAAAAAAAAACATAGCTAGATTTAATATGCTACTTATTAAAAGATAATCGTGCAAAAACAGGTTACACACGGAACACCTGCAAATGTTAGATACTGTATATTTGAAACTGTGCAGCTTGCTTGCCTGCTCTAGCAGAGCATCCCAGCTCTATAATGCAGGTGGGATTCACGAAACCAAAACTGCGACAACAGGCTGGCGACCTGTTCAATATTCTGTATGATTGACAGAGAGAAAAAAAAAATTAGAAGTGCTTTTTTCTTCCTGAGCACTTGCGCTACAACCAGCTGCTTTCATTTTGTATGCACGGAGGAGGAAAATGGTGGAATGCGCAACTTCTGAGAAGTAGAAATGTGGACATTACTTATATGTTTAAACGTGACGTTATATTTAAAATGTGACGGTGAAGTAGAAAACCACGCCCAGGATCAAAACAACTCTACTGCTGTTAATACAACATTTGCTCTTTGCAAGCATCTGCACAGACAGCAGGCTAACACAAATCTAGCGAAGAACCCAGAATGATGTTAAAGTTGAGGGTATGCAGACTCCGGTCCAGCAGCCAGAGGCAGTAATGAGCAGTCAGGCTTCAATTCTACCTGTATAGTACCTGTTTGTACAGTGGAATCGCTGGGGTTTTGTGTTCATCCCAAAATTTTAAACGAAACATCTCGTGTGTTTGTCCTCATTAGGATACAGGTTGCGTCAGTGTGTGAGACTATAAGTGGCAATCATACACTGTAGTTCAGGCCATGTTACAGAGTAACGCAAAAGAAATGTAACTAATAATTTAAAAATTTGCTTTCTACAGGGAGTAATTTAAGTAATGCTGCGCATTACTTTTAAAAACATAAGTAATAAATAATTTTTTTTGAGTAAACACCCCAACGCTTTTAGAGCAATATTAAATGCTCCTAACCTGAGCTTAGACAAACAGCAGCTACAGCTTTGACAAGACCAAACTGTCCTCTATAGTTCAAGAAAAAATACACAGCTCAAAAAAACATAGGTAGTCAAGTTTATTCTGACAGATTTTAGTTACTGTACGCTCAGGAGCAAGGTAATGCTAACGTTAAATGCTAAATGCCACACCTGCTTGCTAAATGAGTGATGGTGAACCGCTACGCCTGAATTAGCCTTTCACCTTGGGTCTATGTGCGTAACCGTAAATCACCTCTGAAGCCTACACAGTAATCACAATCCTTGCAGGCTGCATCGACCTGAGGTGTAGTTGCATTTCTTGATAGGTGCACATCAGGTTACATCGTATGCTACAGTGTAGGGTTCAGCTGGGATTTCCGGTAGTAAGACCTTATTAGATCAATAGTTCTTTTTGCATATAAACCAGAAGAGTTACTCTTATCATGCATTCAATGTGTCCCAGAGTGCCGTTTCCTTCCACTACTGGATTTGCAGAAATCACATAAAACATGTACACAATAAACAAATTATAATCCAGGTGTTTTATCAATCCTATCAGCTGCTAACAGCAGTTCCTACGTCCAAATATCCATCATCCTGTTGTCAGCATGAACTATCACATTTTTAATGCAACCCACCAACTATGGCAACGGTAAGTAACATAATTTTGCTGGAAACTGTAATTTTTTTCTTCAAGGCCTCTCACAGCTCCTGGAATTTTATGTTTAATAGGAAGCCCGAAATTGTCTTTGGAGTGCTCTTTTTCCTCTTCTTCACTCTCGCGTTCACGCTGGTCGCCATTTTGCTTTCTGTAGCCCCATAAAATCAAGCGTGAATAGGACCGTTGCAAGATCGCACATGCACATTGTGAACGAAACTGGCCGTGTGGGGTGTCAGATTGCAAATTGCAGTGAAATGATACTATAGTGCAGCAATCTAGCGAAAGAATAAAAAATCAGTCTGGTATCAGCGGCAGGGTGGAGTGCGTGGGTTGTGCACCTGCTTGCTAATTGCAGTGTTAGCGAAGACCTTGGGATGGCGCAAGCACCGTGCAATCAAGCGTTGGCTAGAACCTTGTGCCTGGTTGGCATTAGCTTGCTAATGTGTCCAGAGTAAGATGATGATGACCCCAATGAAGACAACAAGCTGAAACTTGCCAGTCAAGCAACAGTTGCGCTTTATACTACAAGAATTGCTGGAGCTTCAACATCTTCAGATCTTATCATCTTCTCTAGTTACCTTAGAAATAGGCAAAGTTGTGCTTTACTCTGTATCGAGAATCGCCAAACCAGCATTATGCAGTTATTTTAGACAACGTGTTACCAAAAAGAGTTCATAAGCATCGGTATTCACAAATAGGATCAGTATTGTTATCAGTTAAATCCCAATGTATAGCTGCTATTCACTGATTTTAAAACATAGGCATCATAACCAATTCTGTACTTGATTGGTTGCCAGAAAAGGGAGGCCAGTACCGGGGGTGGGGGTCTCTCTTCTTGGTATCAAACTGCAGGAGAGATAAGACTTGACTACACAAAGAGAACCCCAATAATCGAGGTGAGAGAGGAAAAAAGCGTGCACTAGCAGGCACAAGCACTATGGGATAGAAAGTGCCAACAGACGGGAATGATTATAATTTTGAAAGTGATCAAAGATGAAAGAGGAAGTGCTGACAAGAGTGGAATGATTATTTTTATCACAATGTAGACAAGAAAACTGCTTTAAAAGAAATATTCAATGGGGCAATTTTATGCAGACTTTTCTGTTTTTACTTTATTTTTCGTAACACAAAACATTTGCGTGTGATGGATTACTTTTACTTCAGTAAGGAATCTACCGGTCAACATTAAACAATTTTCTGCTTTAACACAGCAAACCAACTTCTAGCTGCAGCATATTCTGAATCTAACTAAAGCCAACACTTTGTGCCTTGTCTAAAATAACAAAGCGACACCCTCTACATAGGGAAAGAAACTGGAGGAGTTATGGAAAGTTTTCACATGGAGCTCAGGCTGAGTGAGTGCAGCAGACTGTGTAAAGAACTCAGGTTTCTCTTTTCATCAAAATAAAGTTTATGTCTTATTCGGGATGCCGTAAGTACACAATCTGACTTGATATCTGCTTATTACAGCTTTTAGCTAAGGAGAGTGAGTATTAAAACCAAAAGATCTGAGCATAAGATAAAAGCAGATACAAGCACAACACTTCAACAGTCAACTGAGGTAAATAGGGAGAGGCAGACAGCTGTAGGGTGAAAATGGTGTCATTTCATCCGTCATCTTACTGTCTCTCTGTGAACTGCATACAGCTGGGGGATCCACCCATGTCCTGTACATCTGGGAGTAATCGCACGTGCTCACACACAAACACGCTCAAACGCGCACATAAAATCTCAGCCCATGTCCCAACTCCTCATCCCTACTCCAGCCAGCGATGATCTCAAAACACATCAAAACTTGCAAAAATGTTGCTCTTGGTTTTTGCCCTAGTTTGGAAAACGTGCTGGGAACTTATCGGAGTGGCTGCTTTTAGCTGCTTCAGAAAAGAAGCATCTTAGAGTGGAGAGTTTGTGTTGACTCTGATTAGCAAGCGCTTTAATGTTTGTTTTGAGGTTCGGTTACTTTTAGAACACAATGGAACTGCTGGCTTACTCAGTGCCCAGCAAGTTTATGCACAATAACAGCCTCAACAAAAAAAGAAAAGAAAAGAGAGAAAGCACGCTGGGAAGTGGGTAAAAGACTTTCCTGGATTAACTCCAAGAACACATACACACAAAGATATCTGTACACCTTCTCCATATCCACCCTTCCTAAGTCTTCCTCTTGCAGATGGTGTTTATTACATACACCTTACATGCCTTTATGTATGTGTAATTTGCATATTTTTGTGAGATTTGTTTGTGTGCGCGCGCGCGTGTGTGTGTGTGCATGTGTGTGTGTGTTATGGGTCTTAATATCTGGGTGGGGCCTTCCCTAATGGCATGTCAGCAGATTTCTCCATCCTCCCAGGGCTAACAAGTTGTACTCAAACACACATACACACACATAAACACTTGGTTATGTACCTCAGGAGATTTACATTGGGATAGAGCAAGACCTGATGGGGGAAAGTCAGTGAGATGTTAAGGGAGCCCCTTAGCTCACTGACCGACTTCCCTGTTGTGCTCTGGCTGCTGACTTGTTGACTGTGTAACTCACGTGTAGCCCCATTTCAGGCCAGTCTTTCCCCACCATCTCAATGGTGTCATACTGAAAACTCGACTTTATTGCTCCATAGCTAAATGACTCCACAGCCAGAGCAAGGAGCCCTGCATGCAACCACCAATTCCACATTCCAACCTTAATCATATTTGCAACGAACAAAGAACACGTTCATGTACCAGACTGCATTTCCACTGCAGTCAGCTGTGCCTGGTGGTGAGACGACTGGTCAGCAGATCACCAGTCAGTTTACCAGCACACAGGTCAATGTGTTCATGCTGAGCCATTACAGCATCCTGAAATCACTACATCTGTGAAAACCTCAAAAGTCCTGAGTTTACTGACTTCCACCCCTGGTCACATCACGTGTGTGGAAATTCCGTGTTCTTGCTAATGTGATAAGATGGAGCCATAATGGGGCACAGTTCGGTAAACTGCATTAAGGAAACCCTGTGGGGTGTACGTACACATGTATTTTATGCATCTGTTTGTATTTATGTGAGAGCACAATGTCTTTCTCTCAGGAGGCGATGGACTGTAGCCAAGGAAATTCCAGGGAAAGTAGCTTAACCAAAAATGCCACTGTATCCATGAGCCAACGTTCTCTACCTCACTTGATTGGGACCTGATCTCTAAAAATATACATTCTCGAGCCCCTTCATTCACTAGTACTGAATTGGACCCCCTTTTGCCTTCATAACTATCTTAATTCTTTGCGGCATAGATTCAACATGGTGCCAGAAATATTTGTGAGATTTGGTCCATATTGGCATGATAGCATCACACAGTTGCTGCAGATTTGTTGACTGAACATCCATGACACCAATTTCCTGTTCCACTACATCCCAAAGGCGCTCTATTTGATTGAGATCTGGTGGCTGTGGAGGCTATTGGAGTACAGAGAACTCACTGGCATGTTCGAGAAGATGAGGTGAACATGGTCAGCAACAATACTCATGTGCACAACAATACGATACTCAGCACTAAGGGACTATATCCCTCATGCCATTAGACCACCAGCAGCAGCCTGAACCATTGATACAAGGTTAAATGGATCCATGCGTTCATGTTATTTTTACCAAACGCTGACCCTACCATCTGAATGTTGCAACACACTACCCAGACCAGGCAAAGTGTTTCCAGTCTTCTATTGTCTAATTTTGGTGAGTCTGTGTGAATTGTGTCCTCAGTATTCTGAGGACAGACCACACAGGCACCCAGTGTGATCTTGTGCTGCTGTAACCCCTCTACTTCAAGGTTCAACATGTTGTGCATTCAGAGATGCTCTTCTGCATACCTTTGGTGAAATTAGTGGTTATTTGAGTTAATATTGCCTTACTATCAGCTAGAAGCAGGCTGGCCATTCTCCTGTCATCTCTTGCATCAACAAGACATTTCCACCCAGAGAACTACTGCTCACTGAATATTTTCTCTTTCTTGGACAATTCTCTGTAAAGCCTAGTGGGAAAATCCCAGCAGATTACAGCAGTTCCTAAAATACTCAGACCAGACTATCTAACACCAACAACCATGCCACATTCAAAGTGACTCAAATCACTTTTCTTCTTATTCTGAGGCTCTGTTTGAATGTCAGCAGGTCGTCTTGACTGTGTCCACATGCCTAAATGGACTGAGTTGCTGCCATGTGATTGGCTGATTAGAAAGTTGTTTAAATGTGCACTTGAACAGGTGTTCTAAACAGGTGTAAAAAAATTATGTGAAGAACAGTGATGTCTACTTTTTTTTTTGTAACGAGTAATATAACGTGTTACTATTTGCAGTCCAGTAATCAGATTAAAGTTACTTATCCAAGTCACTGTGCTTTACTATTTTTGTCATTTTCCTCAGTACAAAGATATATTTTTGCTTTCTTCTTGCGTCTCGGGGAGTGACGTCTGGCCAATGCAACAGTTCAGTCCCATTTTGAGCATGAGGACAATAACAGCACAGCTACACAAACGTAAACAATGGAGGGAGGAGAGAGATGCGTGTTTTCAAGCTGCAAATACAGGCACTATTGTGAGTTTGTGTTAGCTAAAGATGACAATATCAAGGTTAGTTGTGCACTCTGGCGACAAAGTGCTAACTTCAAAAACATTATGAAGAAACACCTGGAGTGACGGCGCAGTCAAACTCAGAGCGCGTCCCACCAGGAGGAGTGAAGCAGGAGCCGCCCAACACCCAAACAACAAAAGCTGGGCTTTGGTACAAACCAAGTAAGTGGGGGAGAGCTGAAGAAGCTGGTCAGACAGTATGTAGCAGAGGAAATGCTGCCCTTAAACACTGCTGACTTGCCCTCGTTTACTGGTTGTCATTTTTATGTTGAGGTAATGGGAGATGCTGCCGGCGTTGTACCAAAAAATTTATTTAACTGCAAATGACTTGTTGAGCTATAATCTGAAATGTGTCAAACATATCTCTCATGAATGATATCAGGCCATTTTGAGTGAGAATAAGCATTTCTATCACAAGGTAGAAGCTGCACTCAGTTTTTGGCAAAGTGACTTTTATATTTGTCTTTTTATCAGGGTAAAAACTGTCATTGACATTAAAAATGTCCAAATAGAAACCTGGGTAAGAAATTGCAACAAATATAACATCACAGTTCTATAAAGATATTTTAAGTGTCCAAAAAGCACTGGATTGATTATAATGTAGGTACAATAACACAGACTCATAAAGATTGTTGAAAAACAGGTTATTTCTTCATTTTATATATAAGCCCTTCATAAATCATGCTGACTTCTCTCTATTTACCAATATAAGCAAATACATTACACATACAAGCACACAGAAACATCGGAATCTCTTTATGGCAGACGATCACTTTTTGGCACAACACCTGCAGCTGTTGAAAGTAACTAATAAAGTTACTTTTAATCTAACTTAGTTAATTCTAAAATTAAGTAATCAGTAAAGTAACTAAGTAACTTTTTAAAGGAGTAATCAGTAATCAGTAGTTGGACTACTTTTTCAAGGTAACTATGCCATCACTGGTAAAGAAGTTGTTGGCTCAGGCTGGCAGTACTAGCCAGTGAGTTACCAGATTGGGTCTAACCAAATACCACAATAAAGGCCAAAAAGTGCTTATATCAATAACTATTTCGGACTTAAAAAGTTAGTCAAATGGAGGATTTAGCGAAATAAAGATTCTTCCAGTTAGCTAGCATGTGATGCTGAGATGTTTTATCCATATCCTAAAATGACATCTTCAGATAGTTTGTTCACAAAAACTGAAGCTGTTAAAGTAACAATAACACACAGAAAAAGCTGCATACTGCCACCTTTAAAGAGATGGAGCCATAAATTAGTCAGTATTTTTCCAGTATTTATACTAATCACTATAAAACCACAGCTTGCACTGATTGGTTCAGGTTTTTACAGTCTTAGATTTCACCTAAATAAAAAATAAAAAAATAAAAGTGCAACTCATTGTCATTGTGCACACAAGGCACACAACGAAATGAGGGTTTCAGATCACTCATCCAGAGACAAGCATCTGCGGTCATGCAGCCAGAGACCGGCGCTACCGTTGTATGAACTCACGATGGCATAAATGGATACCTCACCGCATTCAGTACAATATACTGTATTAAGATAAATGACAGCAGTCTCTAAGTAGCTGCCAGAAATATGCAGACAAAAAGTATACCTGTTTTATTCATACAAAGACACATATGATCTTTTTGCATTCTCATCACCTTATGTGCTAAATCAAATGCCAGTTTTGGTCATATTCACTGCCTGCACATAATTATTTAATCAGAAATCATTATACAAGACAAAAGATGGGTTTTTTTGTACTTTTCCTTTCGTGTTTATTGAAAAATATGAATATTGACAAAATAATGTGTTCAGAAAAAAGGCTTAATTTACATTCCTGCAGAGTCTAACAAACCCTCTGGCCAGAGCTTCACATGGAAGAGTAGAAACCCACCAGACGAGCACTGCAGTAAACCACAGAGCAGCCAGATAGTTATTAGGTACAAGATAATGAAGATACTAAAGTAAACCAAAGACACATCCTCAGCTGGACTTAGACAACGGGCCTCCCAAGCATGACCTTGCTAAAACGGACATTACTAATTAAGATCTCGGCTGCTAGTCCAAATATTAGCTTTACAAGGTCACCACTTTGACCTCTAAAGTTCGTCGCTTCCTTCAGCACAAACACAAAACACACACACTGACAAATGCTCACATTTTGTTCAAACACAGTGCAGGCTACCCTTGGTTTGCGTGTGCTTGTATACTTTGGAGCCTTTGCTCACATGTGCCAGAGAGCAACCACATGAGGTTGGGAGGTCTTCAGTTAACAAACAGCTCACATTTAGAAAGACATTACATTCCCCAAAGCGTTGTTTCAGAGCAGATGTGGAAAATAATGGTCATTTCTGAGCTCAAGCTTGAAATGCAAATGTTCCACAACAAACCGCATTCCTGGAGCTGGTGGCATGACTAAGCAGGAATTGTCTTCAATCAAAAAAAAAAACCATACACACACACACACACACAACCGCCATTCAACATCAAGTCACGTTTTTACAGAAGCAGCACGTGTTCTTTTAAAAAACTACTTCAGCAGCAGTCAGAAGTGAATGTAGAGCACAGAAACAGTTTGATGTAGAGTGATTGAGAGAAATGCAGAGTGCTGCGGTGTGGTATTCGTTACCTCGCTCACACTGAGCCCCGGTGAAGCCGTACGTGCACACACATCTGTTGGGAGCCACGCACCTTCCTCCATTTAGACAGCCATTTTCACATACCGCTGTAGAAGGAAAGAGAAAAACAATGACAATGACACAACAGGACAGCACTGTGTAGTCTGGTCATGAGTCTTGTGTTTTCAGGGTTTAACCAAATATACAGTAGCAGATGCTAAGTGGAGGAATTTGGGAACACAGTGACGTCACTAAACTGAGGTTAGGTGGGGTAAGAAATGGGCATTAAAGGTTGGGGCACATACTCTTAATTTTAGTTAAAACCGTGACTTTGTGCAGTCCCGTGAAAAAATGAGTACTACCTATGATTCAGCAGCTTGTAGGACCACCTTTAGAAGCAATGACTTGAAGTAATCATTTTCTGTATGACTTTATCGCTTACATGATTGTAGAGGAATTTTGGTCACCTCATCTTTACAGTGTTTACAGGGCACTTGTTTATGCACGGCTCTCTTAAGGTCCAGCCACAGGATTTCAACCGAGATGAGCGCTGGACTTTAACTGGGTCACTGAAGCACCTCGATTGTTGCCTTTTTCAGGCATTCTCTTACAGATTTGATGCTGCACTTGGGATCATTGTCCTTGCTGTCAGGACAGTGACAGCTAAAGCACTGACCCAGTTTTGGCCAAGCTTTAGAGGTCACAGAAGTGGCCTCACATTTGACTCTAGAATACTTTGGTATACAGAGGAGTCGGCTCAACGACTGCATTGTGCCTAGGTCCTGTGGCTGCAACAAAAGCCCAAATCATCACCTCTCCACCACCATGCTTTACAGTTAATATGAGGTGTTTGGTTTTCGTCAACCACGGCGCTGTGAATTAGAGCCAAACCTCTCCACTCTGGCCTTGTATGTATGTCCAAAGCACATTGTTCCAGAAGTCTTGTGGTTCCTTCAGATGCAACTTTGCAAACCTTAAGCCATGCTGCCATGTTCTTTATTGAGAGAAGCAGCTTTTTCCAGGCAGCCCTTTCAAACAAGCCATGCTTTGTCTTTTTCTAACTGTACTGTCATGAACTTTAACATGTAACATGCTAACTGAGGCCTGTATCTTCTATTATTGATTAGCTCTACATTTTTCTGTTAACCACCCACATAAGTGCCCAGATTCCTGCGAGTTGCGACACTTGCTTCGAGAAGGACTTAATGCTACTGATGCTACTGTGTTGGTGTGAAAACATTTGCTATCACTAATTACACGCTTATAAGTACATTTCTAGGAAGGAGAAACTCTAAGACAGAATTTAAAAGAGGGTAGATAATGATGAATTTAGTCACAGTTTTTTTTTAAATGATCCTTACGTTGACCACAGTGGTTTCCTACGTAGCCTTTCTGACACAAGCACTGGTCCTCTGCACATGATCCGCCATTCATACACCGAATGTTACAGTTCTGAACTGTGGGGCAGAACAATACAAAGATATACACACGTGAACACATGGAACAATGTTAGGGTTCAGTTCAGTTTATCCAAACATGTGCTGCAGATTGTATTTACGACATAAACAAAACTTAGTCTGAACCATGTTTCTTAAAGGTTATGCTTCCACATATTTCCTATAAATTTATGGTGTGTAAACAGATGAGCACACTGGGAAGGGAACAACAGAGAGAAGATGTTGATTGTGGTTATCTTCCAAAGCATACACACACCCAGTCGACCCTTATGCACACTTGTTCACAAAACCCACAAGACTGGCCGCTATTATCAAGAATATGATTGCAACATATATAATTTGCTTCAATCTCGGGGTAGTTTCAGGGGATGCGTTCAGGTTCTTTGCCCTACAATCTCATATGTTAGTGCATGTAAGGCGGTGCCCATTCCTCATAATGAGGAGGGGAAAAATAGTGCATCAATCAATCCATTTGCTATTTCTGCAATTTTATCAGAGAAAATCTGTATAAGATGGCATATTTTCTTTCATCCATCAGCTGTCACGACTTGTCAGATGGTGAAATGTTTTTCTTAAGATAACAGCCCCTTTACTTTAAAAAATGCAAAGATGGGGGTGTAGTCAAAGCCATAATTTTCAAAGAAAAAAACATTTCAACTACACTCCTATTTGCATAAATCATAACAATCTTTATCTATTGGAAAAATACCAGTCCCCCTGCCCCCCTCACCTATGCACACTATATATTAAAAAACACATGAAGCTTCAAAGGAGTTGGTTAAGAAAAAAAAAAATACACCAAAAAGGAGGTGCTGAATGACCTGACTTGGATCCACAGGATGGGGCGATCTGACCGTTGGGGCAGGTGCACATGTTGGGTCTGGAGCAGAAACCATCTCCACATGAGCTCCGGCAGATGGCTGCAAATAAAAAAAATGATATTCGGTCACAGAAAATACAAGCCAAAATAAGAGTGCAACGCTCATGTTACTGCACCAGGATTTGTGTTTATTTTGCGTGAAAGAATTTTTGATATCGTGCGTCTGCTGCTCGTCAGCCTGTCCGCTGCAGGTTTTGAATTTCAGGTTAGAATTGCAGTTGTTGCAACTAAAGTCATGATCTGAACCTCACGCTAAACTCTCATCTGTAATATTTCAAGTACAGACTGCAGTCCAAAGAAGGCCAGATCTTCCTTTCGCCCTTTTTTGTGGTTTACTTATAGAAACTCTCTTGGCAACACAGCTGAGCTATTTTCTCCTGTGAGTCTTGTTACCATAAATGTTGTGTTTTCAGTTGGTGTTGCCTGCTTTTGCGCAGTTGTTCTCGTTCCCACAGACTTTTGTTGGCATGGTCCACTCCCCCCTCCCAGCTCCCATCAGGTAGAGTCCAGCCACTGAACCCTACTCCATGAACCCCACTGCTAAACAATGTCATTAGAGCTGTGACCGGCATGCAGCCAGCCAACCAGCCGGACTGCAATCGCACAACTCTACAGCTTCTCAGACTTTCCTGTCTACTAAGTAAGTGAATAAGAGGGGGTTTGACTGAGTGAAATGGGGAGAATATACAACAAATGAGAAAATATACTTGAAAAAGGAAACCACCCCCCAAACACCAGACAAACAAGCTAAATAAATTCCCAGCTGCTTAATGCTGGCTCAAAGCCACCATTTGCCAGACACCTTTAAGCAGGTCAATGGCAGCATTTTGTACCTGAGTAGGTAACTAAATGGCTTCAATCAAAAAAAAAAGAAACACTGAAAAAGTTTTAACTGTACTAAATGAATTATTAAGTTGCTGCATAAGAAGTGGACGTAGAATAATGGTGGTGATACTCACGAACAATGCACTGGTTTCCTCCAGTCAGAGTCTTCCAACCTGGGCAGCAGTAGGCGTTATTTCTTGAGCCGCACACATTTGGTCTGCAGACAATCAATAAGTGATGATCCATGTCACATAGTTCAAATACTTTAATACTTTCAAAAAAAGTCATTTAATTAAGATATGCCAAAGATTTGTCTTAGAGGGCTTTACATTCACCACACTGAACAACAATTATTCTGTATTACTTACTGATCTACATATTGTAGGAATTGATGCTCTGTTTCTTGAGTGGGCAGGTGGCAGGAATAATGGCACATTGCTCAAAGGCACTTTGATAAAATGGCAATTTGGAGTCTGTGCTGTCCAAGCATAGCATACATAGTTTGTTGGATAGACAAACACATTGACTCGCCCAAAAATACTAAAAAGTTACGCATAGTGTCAGGCAGGCCACAACGTAAACTTAAGCTGCAATCACAGCAGATCATCTGATCTCAAAGCAAGTCCACATTATCTCAAGACTGAACATACTGTTGTAGAAATTCAGTCTGTAAATATCATATATGGTGGGCTATTTAATCGGCTTTAGCGTGCAACAGTTGCTGCACACCTGCAAGCTGCTTTGCAACCCATGTCCACCTCAGCTCCTCCTTGTCATGCTGTTTCTCACTTAATGCTGCATCTTTTGTCACTGATGCCATGTACCAGTAATGAACCGTGTATTACTGCAGAAGGAAATCTTCAGTCTTCTTTTGATGCACAAAACCATAAACTGTCCATCACTTTTTCTAAAAAAAGTTAGTGTACCCATGGTTTCTGAGCTTTTTTGTGGTTGACTCACATCATATGAAGCTCCCTTCCTTTTGAATATGAAAATCCATGAAAAGGTGTAATACTGCAAAAATTATAAAATTCATTCATTCATTAATTTTTTTAGCATTACAAGTATCTAATAAACCATTAGAGCTGTCTCGTGACCCAGTGGAAAGCCATGCTGGGAACCATTGGACTATACTGTGACGTCGCCTACATTGGTGCAGCTGCATATTTTTAAGAAATTTACTGCACCTGTACAAAAATGTTTCATCTGACATGAAAGTGAACACCTGGTCCACCCTACAAAACTACAAATCTGGAATACATTGACCCTGGGGTCAGGTTATATACTGTACACTGTAACTCAGACCAGATCCACGGTGTGAATAATGAAGCCATTTGGATGTTGGAAACAGTGGTAAGTCTGCATGACACAGTATGCAGCCTGTATGCACTTCCTGCCTCTGAACCCAGATGTTCAGATAGATTAACTTAAAGCATGTCAAATAAAAATGCCTGTGGAAAATGCTCATTGAGCTGTGTGACCTTCATCAGCTGTTTGCTGTCATCACTGGACACAGACGTTCTTTCTTTTCTGTATTGGTTTCCTTCTGTCTGTCTTTCTTTTCTATCTCGCTCTCTCTCTCACTCACACACACACACACACAACCTCTCCAGCAGTGACCCACTGTGTACAGCTGCAGATGTGATTTATCCACAACTGGGGTGTGGTGTTTTTGGCTAGAAAGAGGATTGGGCTGTTAGTCTCTCTCTCTCTCTCTCCCTCTGCCACAGCCACACACGACCAATGGCCTCCTTTGTTTGGATGTAATTTATTATTGCAGTCAGCAGGAATGTGATATTCTTGCCAGTATTTAATTACTAAACTTTGCTCCAAACTTCCCATCACAGACGATGTCACTCGTGGGTCTCAGTCTGCCTTATTAAAAATACACACACGAACACGCACGCGCGCGGGAGTTTTCTGACCTTTTGTCTCACCTTTGTCTGTGCGGAACCAGCAATTAACATGTGAGACACCTGCTCAAACTTTAAAAGTAAAGAGAAAAGAAACGGACTATTAGAACCACGTTACCCTCTGAGGACGTCCGTCCCTCCCCTCCTCTTGGCCCTGTTGGCTCTGGTGTCGGTCTGCTTCGTCGACACTTCGGTGACTTCGGCGTCCACCGGCTCTGCTGCGTCTCCATGCTCGGCGCAGAGCGACAGCAACGCCACCAGTGCCACGGTCACCCGCAGCAACCGTCCTCCGCGCTTCATTTCTGGCATATCCACTCTCAAGTGTACGACTTCAGTGAAGGGAAATCACCTTATCTGATTTAACAGCCCTGTCGACCTCTCCTGTCTGGAGTCAAAGCTGCACAACGATAAATGAAAGAAAAAGTAAGAAAAAAAAAACATTTGGACAGGAGACAGTGGAGAAATAGTGCGCAAAAAAACAAACAAAAAAAACCCAACTCTGCTGCGCTCACTGAGCTGGTGTGATAAGTTTTCTACTATTAATAATACAGAATGAACTCACAGTTGCCAAAAAGCATGCAGTGTAAAAAAAATGATCATGAGTACTTCCTTACCTTGTCTCCCGGATAGGAGATTCGCCTGGGACCCGACAGAGGACTGTCTGCACTCTTACTTGCAGGTAAAAACGTTCAGAAGCAAACTGCGGAAAGAAGAAAAGTGACTGAAAGCTTTCTGTGAGGCTGCCAGGCTATAAACAGATGTACATTGCAACTAATGAAGTCTGATCGTGCGCATCCAGTTGTGCGTGGATTGTGCACAGATAAGTGAGCTGATGCATTCCAGAGGATGAGAATGGCAAAACTCACTGCGTCTCTCCTTCCCAGCTGAGGTCTTTCCTCATCCCTGCTCAGCTCAACTTTCCCCAAAACTCTCCCCCCCCCCCCTTCCCGCCCTGCTCTCGCGATAGAATAAAAAAAACCTGAGTTCAAAAATGCACTTCAAGCAACTGACCTTCAGCCCTCTATATACCGGCACTATAATAAAGCCAGACGTCGCTTAGAAACGTTTTTTCAAGCTCTGAAAAATAATGTCATAACTTTTTGCATCTTTAAAACCAGTACACCGGTCATCCTTTGTGTAAATGTGGTGAGGCAACAGCAATGGAGACAGCATAGGATTAATAACTAGATCAGCTCCATCAAATTATCAGACTAATCCTTCTGGCTGGTATTTATTCTCAGCTATAAATAATACTCACATTTTCATTCTTTGTCTCTCTGTTATTCTTCTTAATATACTATAAGTCCAGTGAATATTTA
>VUQK01007279.1:26617-42386 GCA_015106715.1 Bujurquina vittata | reverse complement strand
GAACACAAGGAGGAGGGGGGGGCACCATCTATTTTTTTTTAGGGGGGGGGGGGGGGTGGCTTGCTTCCTGGATGAAGCTTGCTAAGCGATTTTTCTACCATCAGCTGATAAAATTGCAGTAACTTTTCTATTAATTACCCAGTGATTTACTTGGTTGCCAAAAAAAGGTTTTAAAGAAGTCAAAACTCTTCTCTGCACTGCTCCTGCTCCAGATTTTATTCCAAACTCCACGTGAGATGCGAGCCATGCATGTATGTGTGACAAGCCTGTTAGTAACTGCATTGGATGGCAGGAGTCACCTTGGTCTTCCCTCACTATGAAACCATTTCCCTTCCTCTGTCCAAGTGAAGCTCTTCTCGCACATGCATCTTTGTTTGGTCTGTGCCAGTTAGCAACACCATCATTTTCACCCATCCACTCACACTCACTACCACCAGCACATATTTTTTTGTTTGCTTTATGCTGCTTTTAAGTTTTCTCCTTTTTTTTAAAAAAAAAAAAGTATTTATTGGCCTTCGCCCTGCATCCCACTCTTTTTTGCCATGGCTTCTGAGCCAGGTCGTGACAGTTTAAACAAACAACTTATTAAAAATATTGCCTGACTCTGACTGAAAGCTGTTTTCGACATTCCTCCGATCACAGTGCTCTGCTTTTTACACTCCATCTCACACAGGTGTATGAAGTTGGGCTAATTGGACATCTCCCCAGGAAAATGTAGCTGTGCAAAACAACTGCACTGGCAAATGAGAAGCTTATTGATATGAAGAAGCTCTCGCTTCACTTGCCTTTGTGAAATGTTCTTTTCTTGTTTTCCAGTACTGTGAACGAACAATCCAGTAAGGATTAACTCTTGGCATCTTAAAGCTGGCTGGTTAGCGAGCCTCAGTCTATACTTCAGAAATGCTTTAATGCATGGGAACACACTTTTAAGAGCACCTTGGGTAAAGTTTTGTTCTAGAAATGATGAAGACAGGCAGAAGCCGTTTGAGCCACGGTGGTTCATTAGCCCATTACCCATTCAATGTATCCCCTCACCCCCCGAATGGTACCAACATAAGGCTGTCCCTGAGCCTGGTTGTGCTGGAGTTCACTTATTTTTAGAGGGGAGTTCTTCCTTCCCACCATCGCCAAGTGCTTGCTCATATGACATTGTCAGATTGTTGTGTTCTCTGATTACAGTATCAGGTAGGTACCTTGCAATAAAAAGAGCATCGAGGCGCTTCTTGGTGTGAAGTGGCACTATATACTGTACATCAAACTGAACTAAACTGAATTCAACATCTTCAAACGAAAACAAGGCTGTGTGTTTTCTTCAGTGTTTCATTTTAAATCTATTGAAGTTATATATTTGGAAAACCTCCCTAGCACCAAGAAAAATTAGTTTCCATTTCGTGACATCATCAGAGCGTGAAAGTCTATGGGTCGAGAAGAAACCCATGAGCCAGCCAAGGAAACACTAATGAACATATGCAATGCAAAGGCTGGAAATTATCTTTGGCTCACAATTTAAGATTACTTTGGCATCCAGTTCTCCTTCATAAATCTAAAAAAAAAGGATGCTGCACAGGGTTCATCGTTTTAAGTAACCCCATCAGAACAAAGCATGTGATTCTTTATGATAAGAACTGTTTTACCATAGCAGCATAGCTCAAATTTCCTTTTGGGTCACAGAATTTGGGATAACCGATACTTCAGCTGTAAATAAAGCATGGCCCTAAAAATACCCCAATTGTCCCTTCCAATAATGACAAAAAAATTGATACTTCAGCTAAAAATCAGACTGAAAGAAAAAAAAACGAGATATTTACCAAGTTACATAACATTTAAGGAAACAGTCAAAAGTGAGATATTCTTTTATTTTTAACAAATAAAAAGCAATAACTGTAGGCTGATAAGGAAAAACCATGGAACTAAATGTCATGCAGCGATTGAATAACAGAGTAAGGGAAACTTGGCATATTAATAAAACTTAAGCATTGCGTGAGAACATTTTAGGTTGCATTTCTTTTTTTTCAAGTGGACATTATGTATTTATAACTTTACAGCTTGGGGAACCAAACTGTGCTTTATAAACTCTTCCTGTGTTGTGCTGTACATCTATAACTTAAACATCCTGATCGTCTTTCCCATTTTCCTACAACCAAGGCAGCATTAACCTTGTTGTCTGCCATTAGAAAATCTTAAATTATGGAAAATATGTTTTGCATCAGACTTTTTTCTGTTCAGCAACTCTAATGAAAACAGTTCATCTGTTTCCCATCGTAATTTCTGCAGCTGCAGCTGACTGTGACTAACACATTTCAGGCTTAAAGGTGGCAGCGGTGAGTTTAAAGTAATTTATATCAAGAAAAATGTAAAGAAAAAATTGATCTCAAAGACATCTATGAATGAATAGCTATTAAAGTTAGCATGCTAACCAGCTAGCGTCAGTCTATCACTGCAGAATCCAGTGAGAAACACCCTACGTGGCAGGAGATTCTTTCTGGTGGTGGCAAGGACACATTAGCATGCAGTTTGGGGGAGCTAGGGATCAAACCATCAACCTTCCAATTGGTATACAATCTGCACAGCCTTCTGAGCCACAGCCACCCCTGGAGCACAGGCTAACATCTGCACTAATATCACAGTGCATTTATGGAGTAATGCAAAAATAATCTAACGATGTCACAAATTACTTTCTGCGGGGAGTAATTGAGTATTATAACGGAATACTCTTTTTTTTAAAAGTATCAAGTAATGTGTAATACTTTATTTTTTGAGTGATGACCATAAAACTGGCTCTAGGAATGTGTACAGTTGTCTTCTACCACAAAAAGACCCTTTAAATCAGTACTCAGTAACATATGTGTAACAATGAAAGTGGCTTCAGTATCAGTATATTTAACAGACAGCGCAGCGAGCTCCGGTAGAGAAATATATTATACAATTTTCTGCAAATTGCATTTGTAATGTTGTCTAAAAGTATGTGCTATAACGAAAGTGAGACACGTGCTTCCAGCTGCTGCTTCTGTGGCGTTCATCACCCCCATTCTGTAGTCCCTCTCATCACCAGTGGGTGTCGCTGCGGATACTGGTACCCAAGCCGTCTGTCCGTCTGTCTGGCAAGGATAGGGTGATGTTTTATTGTGAACTGAGGGAGAGAGGGAGAGAGAGAGAGAGAGAGAGAGAGAGAGCACCTCTGCCGCTCTCCTCGTCTTCTCTCCTGTGCGCAGTGCTCCGGCCCGGCCGCTCCTTCCTTCCTCATTTCCTCCCCACAGCTGGGTCTCTCCTCTCTCGGATGCTGGCTCTGCCTTCTCCCTTCACGCTACCGCCGAGCAGGACCAAATACTTCGGAGGGGTGGAATGACTGACTGACTCTTTTGCATGGTCTGAATTTCGGGAAATTCGCACGTCGGAAAGGAGGGGAGTCAAGAGGGAAAAAAGGAGGCTCTCCATCCCCCCCCCCGAGGGAATTTATTTTACAGTAAGCAGGCGCAATGTCATTTCAGTTTCCTCATGCCGCTCGTCTCACACCTCCCATTTGTGCAGCTGCCTAGAAAAAACATGCTAGAATATGACAGCGTGCTGCGAATATGGCTGCATGTTGTATTGTGTGTGTCGAAGTGTGTGCCAGATGTTTTTGCTGTTTTTTTTTTGTCATTTTATTCCGAGGCGTGGTGTAGATCGTGCGCTTCTTTCCCCCCCGTTGCCATGATGCGCTAAAGGGCTGTGGTGCGCTTGCATTGATCGTGGAGTGAAAATGGAACCCCCCCCCCTATTCAGCTTGACTCGCCGTCCATCCATCCATCCGAGGCCGGGGAGTGTGGGGGTCGGGGGATGGAGGGGGCTGGCTGATGTGAAAACGGCATTAGGCTACTTTGAGATTGACCTAAATATGAGCGATATTCGTGTGATTGTCGCGGGTGGCTCGTCGTGCACCGTCTTTTGTGTTGTCTTTGCAGAGCGATGCTCGTGGACGCTCCTGATTGTAGTTTCCCTCAGCCGTCACTGAGGCATGTGGACGGAGGAAGAGCACCTTGCTGCCTGCGTGCTCCATGTTGATCATTACAAGCACCACCACCGCCACCACAGTGTGCTTTTCGATCAGCTCCAGGCTGTTTCTCCAACTCTCAGATGTGGAGTAATTGATCTCATTCATCACGTTGCCAGAAAAAAATGAGTGTTTTTTCAGCAGAGAGCATCATAATGCTTGCTCCTGTTAATTGTCTGTGGATTTCGGCTCTGTGACCTGGCAGAAAGGGGGGCCTCGAATTAGCCCTCTCACAGCCTACCATCCAGCCACTGTGGGCTGCACGGTGGTTTAAGATGCTTAATTTGAGGTTAATTCCTGTGTCTTCTCTTATGGACTATAGTGTTTCAGCTCACAGATCCCTCTTGAAACTGAGAAGCTGGTTAGCCTCAATAAGAAGTTTAATGTGACGGACATGAGGGGGTTAACCAGCAGAGCAGATTATGTGGGAGAGGGAAATGTAAGTTGATGTCAATAGGCTTATATAATTTTGGCAGTCATTGGTGCATGGAGGGGAAGTTAGATATTGAGAAGGGGGGGGAAAACTCAAAGAATTCACCATTAGTTAGCAACAGTTATGTTTCCTGGTAGTGAGCTATGCATCATACCACAATGGAGAGGCTGACAGGTGGGCGCTGGCCAGATCTTTCCAAGCTGCTTAATGTTTCTGACTAGTTTAATATATGAATGACTATTAACCACAGGAGTTACTATGCCATCACTGAGTGGACATTATTCGGATTAACAACAAAAAAAAAATTTCAAACAGGGTGTGGTGCAAAAAATAAATAAGAAATGCATCCCGTTTTTGTTTGCAGGTATGAGGCCCTTACCCTGTGGAAAAGTAAAATAATAATTTGTGAATTTTAGATTTCATAATGAGAATTTTTATGATGAACTGTAGAGAGAAAAATGTGTTGTCAACATGCACATTTCTGGGTCTATCCTCCAATGCACATTCCCCTTCTAATAAAAACTGTGTTGTTTTGTTTTTTTTGTATCCATGAGATGAGAAGATTGATCTCGTTCTCATAGTCTTATACTAAATTGGAAGCCACAACTATCAGTTAATTAATTTAGAATAGCATAAAGACTGGAACAGCTTGCTGAGTTATACAAACCTAACACGAGCTGCCTTCTTGCACATTTAAAGCCCTCATATTAACTCTCATATTAACATTGTAAAAGCTGATTAACTGCTTTCCAACATGCTCCATCCAATGTTTCAACTTCACCGTCTTAGACTCCAGCTGGTGCCTGTGGTTCTTCTGCTCTGGAGATTCATCTTGCAGTGGAGGGCCACGTGAGTCACAAAGTCCCCTCTCCCACCACAAATCCTAAATGTGTGGGAAACCCTTTATGGACTCCCAGTGATGCCCGCCTCACATTAAATGGGCATATGTGAGGGTGGTATCAATCTTCTTGTAATCCTGAAGAAACTAAACTATCCCAAATGGATCCATTTTCTTAAGCACTTGTCCAGCTGAAGTCCAGTTGAGCAGAAAAAGTTGGGGTACAACCTGGCCAGGCCACCAAACTGCAGGGAGCCAAGATGATAAAAAAAAAAATGTTCAATTTGAAACATCTACCAAGCTTTCATACTGATTTCATGACTCCTTAGGGGGTCCGAACTTCCAGGTTTGGGACCAATGACTTAACGCAGATGACCCTATAAAGGATAATAGATGTCATGATTGTGTTGCAGCTCTGGCATGAACATGATTACAGTTTCAGCTCCTTGTCCACAGTATTCATTTGGTCAGGCAGAGTGCTCACACGAACAGCTTGTGTTTGCTGACTGCTACAAGCCAGATTTAACGCACACAGGTGAAACTGCCAGCCAGTGTTCTGGTCACACAACATTTAACTGATCAAAGAGCTTCTTTCCCCCCTAATGTTGCATTCCCCTAACACGCTGAGCAGCATTACCCAGTAGTCTTCTGAGTACATTCACCTGCTACTACGGGACATAATAGCGTACCCCCACCACACCGCATCAAGCTTCCCCCCCTCCAGCCCCCCCTCCCACCACCCACCCTGCCATTTCTCTGCCTAATTGCTAAAGATTCATGGTGGATGGTAGACTTACCCCCCAAAGCTGTAAAGTCTGTAAAGTGATGCACTCTGCCACAGCTCTGAAAAGTAGGAGCCTGTTATCATCCTTGGCTGCTGCAGCCTCAACAGGCTTCATTAAGTTTTTATATTCAGAAGCTGATACATGTGATGTGGACAAACATTTAATAACCTCTTACTGACGGGTCCAACACATTGAATTACTGCTTCCTGTGCAAGACTCACGGTCGAAACATTTCCCTTACTGGCCTCAAGATATAGACTCGTGAATATGATTTGTGTACTTCACTTAATTCAGTTTGGAAGACTAAATCAAAGGGTAAATGCATCCTTCTCTGTCAGGACATGGTCCTAATTAATTGGCATTTAAATTAAATTTTTGTATAAAAAATAAGCTTTTGTACTTTTATATTCAGAAACAGTAGTCGGCAATAAACATAGTCAATCTGTGTCGGCCTTGAGGCTCGCTCGCTCAGTCTGAACGATCTCTAGTTTATATTTGCTTCAAACAAATATCTGTATCAATGTTTTACAGAAAGGTTCAGCACTGGCCGGGGACAGGCCAAGGACCGGCCGTGAGCCTGTCAAAGACCAGCCAGCCGTCTTAAGCGGCTGTATCTGTGGGTCACAGGTGAACCTGGATGCCACTGCTGCTGTTTGTAGCCTAACTGCTATTTACAGATATCAGGAAATGAACATACTGAAAACTCATGCTGTTATAGAGATGGTAGTCAGTATCACAAAAGCAAGATCTAACATCGCCGTGACCTAATTACAGCTATTAGACCGGTCCTTAATAGATGACACTCAGTATTTTAACATGTACGGAATCAAAGCAGTTAATGCAAAATTTGAATTTTGCAGTGCTAAAAACCAAGAACAGTAAATGGCCTGTTACTTGTACAGTGCCTTTCTACACAATTGAGCACTCAAATACTTTCTACTGCAAGTCTCATTCACCCAATCACACACACAATCACATAGAGCTTTTATCTCTGCCTAAGCACTTTCTAACAACCGTGCACGCACTTGCCCAAGGACACTTCGGCACATGGGCTGGAGGAGTCAGGGATCCGCCGCTCTACCGCCTAATCCACAGCCGCCCCCACAGAGAGTAAAACACTGAGAAAAAAAAGTGCCTCTACTTTCCATTAGGGATATTATACAGTACATACCCAATATATAGCGTATAGGGGGCTGTAATAATTTATTAGAATGATGCATCGTATGACCTACTTTTGCAGCAGCATTACTACATTATCATTTCCCTTCCCTGCTGATATTATGCAAGATTGTATAGATAAAATACTAATATAATCTGCAGATTCTTTGACATTTGTGGTACTATAATTATTATAGTGCATATTCTAATTGTCATCAAAATAAAAAAATCTCCTTTGTGCATTATTATCGCCATACCACAAGGCAGTTCTCTTCTTCTGGCTATTAATTTTACAGTCATCATTATACTAATAATTGTGACATAGAAATGCCACATAGGGACAACCGAGCTACGCAATGTAGGTAAAATCGTCACTATCTGCATGAAGCAGCCATCCATTGTCGTAACCAGATAATCTCTGCTGATAACCTTGTTCTGAAAAAAAGAGACACAGAAAGAGAGAGAGAGAGAGAGAGAGATTGTGTTGCCAGGTCATTGTATTCCAATCATGGCGGTATCTGATTCATATCACGGCAGGCTCTCCCTCCCTCCATCAGTGTGTAGATGGGGAGATAGGTTGCCTGGTCAACAACCTCTCTATTCTGTGAACCACTGAGCGCACAAACACAGCAGGAGATGTAAGAAGCAGGACAAGGTGTGGACATCACGGGCAGTGTTTTGTAAAAGCTGGTTAAAGAACAAAAGGAATTATTACTATAGTACTAAAATGATGTGGAGAGGAATTTAACAATGCCTGGTGATCAGGGATCGCTTTGCTCTCAGGGGAAAGTGAAAGAAATGAATTTACACTGATGTAAAATCTCTTTAAGAAAACATCTCAAATGATGTGACTGTGACTTTATAGTTTGTGGTTGTTGCTGATATGCACTTTGATTTTTGAACACTAAAGCTGACCCAACCTTTACGATGATATTTAATGACATCATCAGTGAACCTCTCACATTCAACATATTTATGCTCTTTCACCAGCCCTTTAGCTTAACTTTTCAAAACCTTCAGCTTACGTTAATTCTACCGCTTCCTCGTGTTTCTCTTTTATCTGTCTATAAACTAAATATATTCCAAGAATGAGAGTGCATAAGGGCGCTGAGCTTAAACTGGTGTCTTGATAGAGTGGAAGGAACCAGACGAAGAATGTATGTAAGTGAATTGTAAGTTAATGCTGTGTTTGGTGGTCAGCATTGATGCACGAGCTACTGATACAACACAGTTAAATATTCCTTAAGTGATTAAAAAAACGTCTCTTAGCACTAATTATCAGGCATCTATGCCTGTGCACTACACAGTTTATGGATGCTGCGTGCTAACCAAGCTTGCTAAATACGGTCTAAAAACAGTCACTTCTGGCTCCTAAAGGCAACATGCCTCATCTTTAACATCCAGAAACCAATGGGTGACGTTGGTGTCTGCATCCATCTTTGAGACACAGGCTGTAGTCTCCATAGAACTGACCTGTATTTACAGTGAAGTGGACCTAGTTTAACAGGCGAAGAACTAAACTATGACTGTATCTAAATGGAGACACTGATGGAAATCTCAGTGCCGCTGTTGACATTTGCTGTGTGCACACCATGTGAACACCTGCAGCACAGCCCAGGCGTGTGACTCAGGTGACTTAACGACTACCAACGAGATCCCCCTCTCTGCAGCCTTCACTCATGGGTCGGACCCGTTTGCTAATGGATGATGGCAAATAACAGCTGCACTTTGCTCTCCTGTCTTAGGTACTGAGTGGTTTTCTCTTCTCCTCTGCTTCAAGAGGAGAGAGGTGCAGAACAGCTGCTACATGAAGAGGGTAATGGCTGTTTGTCAGATGCATCATTCTTTCGCTTGAGTTTTGTTCATTTTACTCAGTGGCCGAATGCTCCAGCTGCAAAAGTCTCCTAACAAAATTGCTTTGTACTTATATTTACTACGGCGCCCATCTGGCTTTGAATCGAACAGATATTTTAGAGAAAAAGCAACCATGGCTGTGAATTTGTGCTCAGTTAGACAATGACATTTAGTTCAATTTAGTAACCGCATGGAGCAAGCCGCAGCCTGCTCAGCCAGAAGGCCACCACACTACTTTTTAATCACTGCAGCACATTAGCAAATTAATGAGTAATGGATAAATGAGAGGCATCTTTCATCTCTGTGTTAAGCCAAGTTGGGGCCAGCGCTATCATCATTGCTTCAGTGAGTCCACCATTCTCTTTGTGTCTGGCAAAGCCCGGACCTTGCGTTTCCCTCTGCGCCGAGGGAAACAATAATACTCCTCCTAATCCACCTCTCACTGCATTGCTCACCCAATCAATCCCCCATGGAGTGGAACGCTGGCAATTCGTGGTTGCCAAGTTGTGGTTGCTGTGGCAACATGGACTCAGGTTTTCTGTGATATCAGCCAGGTGCGGCGTGGCAGTTTGGGCTCTAACAAGGAAGACCCTTGTTGGGGATAATGAGCAAGACTCTGCTGTCATGGCAATGACTCTTTTTGTGTACGAGGGGAGGTCAGCGAGGGGCGACTCCCAATTAGCTTGGAGTGTGTGAGGGAGACAGTGAGTAGGTGAGTGGGAGTGGGAAATTTCCCCCCCCGGGGGTTTGCTGTTTTGTGTTGTGTGTGAATAAATGGGCTTTCCTGAAATATGTTTAACAATGCTTAAAAAACACCTGTGACATATTTATCATAAAACAACACACTCAAATATTTCATTGGATGGTGTACGCAAGTTGTCCCATTCATTTTTTCATCTAGAACTTCTAATGAGGATGGGAAAGTCTGCCTGAAGCCTTCTCCAGGACATCCCAAAGTTAGCCAATGGGGTTAAGCTCTCTGGCGGTGGCCATGTGTGAGAATGACGTCTGGGATTCATCTTGGAATATGCCTGTGCCATCAGGGAAGAAAAAAAACTGATCATTCAGTATATTTGGTCGGTCCACAGATCTAATTATATGAGAGCATGTTGCTGAAGCCAGACCTGAACAAGTGAAGCTACTCCATATCATAACACTGCCCCCACAGGCTTATACTGTAGCACTAAGCATGATGGGTACATCCCTTCGTCCATCTGTCGTCTTAACATGATGCACTCATCTCTCTGGAACACGTTAAATCTGGACACATCACACCACCTCACCTTTTTACATTGCGCCAGAGTAAATTGAAGCCTTTTTTTGATTAGCCCACTGAGAAGGGTTTTTTGAGGCTACTCAAATCCCTTTCTGCATGTGGGAATGCTCTTCCTTTCACTAGTTCTTCTTTTAGTCTCAACAGTCTTCTTATTTGTTTTCTTTGCTTGACGTGGGCAAATAATTTCACCCTCCCAAAAAGGAGCAGCATCTCTCCCACGAACACGGCATGCGTGTTTCAACATATTTGTCTAAGAGATGAGGAGCTACACATTGCATCAGGAAAGGTTAAATAACCTGTTGCCAGTTGAAAGACATTTGCATTGAAAGGCTCTTGCCTAGTTAGTCTATTAAAAATCCATTTTTAACCGGTCCAAAAAAGCAGTCCAGTGAGTACCACGTGCGGGAATAATGCCATTGTAAAGCTGCTGTCAAGCATCTTCAAGCCGTGACCGTGACGGTGATATCTTAAACAGGCAGCGCTCACTTGTTTTTGGCACCAGCGAACAACAGATGAAAGAACACGACCTGGTGTTCCTCCACTCTGCTCCTCTTTTAAAAATCTGGAAAAACAAATGGGATGGCATGGCTCTGGATTCAAATAATTTCTGCTTAAAGAAATTATTACAGTATGTTTTTGTTTCAGTAAAATGCTATTAAATGATATTATTGTATGAGAGACTTTCTTTGGTTTGATAAATACTGCATCATAGTTTGATGTACATCAGAGATTATAGTTCCTAATGTCTCAAATGAAGAGAAGTAATGCCTTCCCAGTCAATGCCAGTTTCCTTTTTAGGGTACTGAAGTCTCACATGCTCATTTTCTGCCCTCTATTTACCCTTCACCAATTCTGTGCACTGCACACTCACACACATATACAGGCAATATCAGAGCTGCTCACTCTATTATCCCAACAAAGGAAGCAGCTCTTGCCTTGTGTTTACCCACATGTAATTTAGATTTAGATTGCATGCCCTTGCTTCTTTGCACACGTGTGTTTTTGACTCGGTGGGCGTTGGAGGACCGTCGGCTGCAGCATGACAGCCGCTCTTTGTTCTCACACTTACGAGTGAGTGGGCCTTACGTAATTAAAAATGAGCTTTCTATCTATACTGCTGCCGAAGAGAGAGCCTGCAAAGCTTTTGGAGCTGTAAAGTAAAAAAAAAAAATGACACATTGTGGTCAAACATCCATTCATCACTTATCACAGTGATGGGAACAGTTCTCACCCTGCTTTTACGTTACGGCCTGTTTTCTGTGGAAGAGGCAGAGGATGTATTCATGCAGACTTTTCACAGGTCGAGGCAGAGAGAACGGATTTTTATCCCCGTGTTAAATGAGGGTTTTTACAGAGGACGTTTCTGCTCCTGTTTTGTTGTTACTAAATGCTGTAGATTGTCCCCAACCACTCCACCTTCCACGCTTCCATTGCTTAGTTTCATCTTTTGCTGACAGTGTGGCTTGTGTGGGGTCTGTTACAGACTGCATGGTGTCAGTGCACGCTTTTGCTTCAGGCTGTGTCCTTGATTTTTTTTTCTGACCGATAACACTTTCGACGCACTGCAAAGAAACAAAAAAGAATCCCCTTAAATGGCCATTAAATAAAACAAAAAAACAAAAAGACAAAGACCACTCCACCAATTAAAAGTGGTGAGAATGAAAAGCAAAGGAGTTCTTCAAAAATGGAAGGTGGTGTTATCTGTTTTCTTTCTGACAGTTTTTATGTCCTAAGCATTTTTTAAACTTTAAAGGGCATTTTGGTGCCCCGAGTTCTCATTAATTTCCAGCCCTATGCCAGCAGTTGCTTGCCTGCAGTTTTCTATGAGTGGGTTTGTTTGTAGAGTGTGTGTGTATACGCGTGCAGTAGAGGAAGTGGCGTCTGGCCAGGATGGTCCTGCTTTGTCTGGCTTTAATGCCTCTTCATTCACTGTACTCACATCCAGCCAGAGCCCTGACAGTCACTAATCTCCTCTTTATCTTAAAGGTTTGCTCAGCACTTCAGTGTCCCATTCAGGCGGCTGCAAACCAAAGATTTCAGGCAGCAACGTGGAGCTAGATGTTGATAGCTCCACGGTGCTCATTAGTTGTCACTGTCCTTTTAAAGTAGTGAGGTTGGAGCGGCTCCAGCCTAGCTGTAGTACGACTTTTCCTTTGTGTCCAGAATTAATCCCAGATAGCAGACACATTTGGGCCTAATCTGGGCTACTTTTTTTTCATTGACATGCATTTAGGCTCTCTCATGGTACTGGCAAATGTTCTGCGGGCCAGACATGACCCCAAATGTCACAATACCCATCTGGCCCTTATGAAATAGACGTGTGGCTGAGTTGCAGCCTGAGCCAAGGCCAAATGTGGCGTAAAGAAAACTGCAGATGTGTGCCACACTTTGGCTAAATCCTCATTGCTATCTGGAAAGAATGGTACTGTACTTTTGGCTGTCAAGCTGCATTGTTTTACTGTAATTTTTATATCGGTTGCAGTTTTAGCTTTCAGCAGTTTTGAAAACAACATTACTGAGGAAAACTGATTACTGTTTTTGCAGTGGTGTGGTCCTTTAGCAGTACAGTAAAAAGTGTAAAACCTGCCTGCAAGTAACACTTTGTCGTGACCGAGTTGCCACTCTCCGCGCAGGGCTTCCAAGGTGCACAGGTCCAGACCACTGTGACCTCTTGACATGCACTTGAGGAGCTGTGGAGGCCACATGGGCTTCCCCTTGTCTTGGTGTAATTCCTGACCTGACAGTACCGTCCTCCTCCTCTTTTTTAAAATAGACTTTGTCTGATTTTGAATTGAATTATGTTTAAAGTTCAAGGAAATTTACTGAAAAAAGCCAATAAAAAGCACCCAATGTTTCTATATTTAAGGGAACATTGTGTGAAATAACCATGATCTCAGTATTGCCATATTTAAGCAGTCTTATCTGCATTTTGTATCAGGACTGACAAGAAAGAAAAATCCATGGATCAATACCGGCGATATCTTTGGTCCCGTTGATGCAGCTACCCTAATAAGACTCAGGATTGTTGCTAATGTTTCTCTGTTTGCTTGCAGTAAACCAGCCTGTAGGCCTTTGTAGCTCTTCCAAGCAGAACCCCATCATCAACACGATGACGGTAAAACCAGGAGCAAAGAAGACGTTCTCACGTCTTATGTAACATATATACTGACTGGACAACAGCAAACAACCAAGGGTTCACACTAGAATGATGACAAGGTGATTTATGTTATTGTTGCCACGCAACAATAATTCCTAATCAAACATTAAAAGGTCGATTAGGAATGACACCTATGTCACATATGTTGCAATAACACCGTGCACAAATAACCTGTGGACCGTCAGAGAATGGTTTCACCTCGAAATCTGTCTCCAGATTATGGATCTATCACCTAATCTGCACTGCTAACAAGCTAAATTAGGATGCTGAAGCAGGTTAACCATAAATATGTGGCTCATCATGTTAGCTTTGTAGCTTTTTTCCAATAATGGGGCATGGTTTCTTTTCACGTGTGTGTTTATTAACCTTGACAGCAGTCATCTTTTTCCTCACATTCTGCTCCCACAGCAGGGTCAGCTCACGAGTTTTCAAACATTACGTCCTTTTATGCTTGAAGGTAATATGAGTCATCAGGTTTGCTGATCCATCAGTCACTGTCACTACTGAATGGCTCGGTGTGCTCACAATGAACCACCGGGATGAAGAAAAAACTTTAATTGATTGTTTTATTTTCCCCTCTGGAAATTATTTATATTTTCCTGGAAACATTAATAGAGGTAATTAGCTGGAAAGGTCTTGTTTAGACACAAAATAAGCAGCGCAAATAATGAGAACGTTGTTTCCAGTCAGTGCCTGTGAAAGCCCCCCCCCCTCGACTCACAAGGCCACATCCGCGCTGTTAGTGCACTGCTCTGGATTGGGGATTAGCTGAAATGAGTATTGTCATTGATCAGCCTGGCCAGAGAAACACGCAGGAGCAATCAATAGAGGACCACCTTAGCCAGCCATTTAGTGAGTGAGCAGGCGGCATGAAAGCTGAAATCCAGTTCAAATTTTAATAACAGCAGTGTTCCTCCACCGTCATAGTTCCCCAACATGTTAGAGGTTATATTTAACTCTGACTCTTTGAAAATTTGGAAGCTGATTAGAATACGCATCAAACTTTTAAAGTTTTTTTTTCTTTTCCATCAGCTCATCTGGGACATAGCAAAGACTGAGGTATTTTAAACAGCTTTGAAGACAGAGAATAAACAGGACATGTGCAAGTGGGAAAAAGATGTAAATGAAGTGAATGTGAATCAGTTATTAGAACTCTATGTGCTATGTGGGACTTCTTTTAGACAAAAAAAAAAAAATGGCAACCACACTTGGCAGCTGCCCATTACACTCCTTAAAACCAAGCCTGGAACCCAGAATGTGCTCCTGAATGCAACTCCAAGGAAATATTTCCGCTCAGACCTTTTAAGTTTGACTAATAAGGATTTGTCAGGTTGAGCCGAGCGTCTCACTGATGACTAAGTATTGTGTCTGGCTGAGAGACGAAGAGACTTTGCAGTTTATTGGCTAAGGGTCAATTCCCACCGAGATTTTCGCTCAGCTGGCTAACATACTGCACACCATGTGCTTCAGTATGCGAACTGAGGCTGGGAATTCCGTATTTGTACTCCTCTCAGCTGCTATAGTGAAAAAAAAGACAGTGTGTCCTTACTTATCTTAGCCTTCAGGCTAAATTAATGAATCCCATTGATTTGTGGCAGTGAAATACCACAGTATCCGTAGTTAACAAGCTAAATTCAAGGAATACATTGATCAGACAACAAAAAGCATTTCCTGACATTAATATAAATACCTGTCACATTTGATTGCCAAAAGCTTTTTCCCCCATAAGGAGTCCTGGTCCACAATAACATTAGAGCCACAAACATATGTCTGGCACTGGCTGTAAACACAGACATCTATTTCAGTGAATATGTGTGACCTCTGCTCCATTTACAACAGTGAACTTATTATTCCAAATATATTGCCTTTTGAAACGTTGCACAGAGAAGCCATTCATCTCGTCACAGCTATAATTTTGAGCTTAACAGTTTTTGTGGCCTCTAAAAATGTGTACGTCTCCATCGCCTCACTCTACAGTGGGGCTGCTTCAAAGTCAGCTTCACTCTGTCTTTTTTTTTTTAAAAAATCCTTTAAATCTTGAAAGGTTTGCATGGTCTTTCATTTCCCATGTTTATCTGCCTTCACTATTACACCCTGTGCTTATTTTTTTTGCATTTATTTACCCAGCTCTAACTTCAAAAAGACTCAGTGTTGAAGATCTAACAGTGCACAGTCCGAACAGTGTTGGAGCATGAAGCCGTTCTCCCTCAAGAAAAGCTCCAATGGGTCATTTGTGTG
>VUQK01007279.1:10408-23354 GCA_015106715.1 Bujurquina vittata | reverse complement strand
CATGAAATATGAGAGACAGCCGCACTCTCCACTATTTATAGCACTGCAAGAGAGATAGAGAAAGAAGAGAAACTGGCCGCACCACAGACACTCCAGGGCAGAGGTGGCATCACTTTTTTATTCGCTAAAGAGGAAAAAGAGGAATCCCCGCCAGTATTGAGAATGCACACATGTCACTGCAATGGCCCTGCACAGGCCAGTCTGTACGTGTCATCTCAGTAGTGAGAGGTGGCTAAATAAGCCTCTGCATCCACTTTTCTCTTTTAGCTCACAGAACTAAACAGATGCTTCGGGGAAGCGCCGGTTGCGGCTTTGTGTTGTCGCTTTGTGGCAATTCAAACCCATCTGCAGCTCAGCACTGTTTTGTACAAACTGCTAAAAATGTATCAGTGCTGCTGGGAATGCAACAGCATGTCCTGTTCTGCTGGAGATAATGATGAAAAGAAGCCAAAATGAAGCCCAGCTAAAGTGGGCATGCAGCTTAGGGAATCGTTCCATTTATGTTATTTTATGTTTAGATGAAGACTCGTGAGCAGGAATCAAAGGAGAGCGGAATTCATTCAGTTCTTGCAGTGGCCTGACAAGCACTAAAAATAACCACGCCAAACCGCCGCTAATGCTAATTTAATGGGGGTCATAAGGGCAGCTGTGAATATGAATGGGTGGCTGAATGGATGAAGACTCATCATTTGACATCATCTGCTGTGCTGTTCCTGACGTAAGATGATTTCAGTTGCTCTGGACTCAAATTGCATAACATGTCCGTGCCGTCGGGCCGACGAGGCATCAGAGCATCGCTCGAAAGTAACCAGAATTATAGGAAGACTTTGATTTGAGATGCTCAGAAACCATGACCCATTAGCAAAGCAGCAAGTGTTATTATCTCTCTGAAATTGTCCACATTTGCGCTTTAAAAACGAAACGATACAAGTGTTTTTGAAGATGTCTTTGCTTCTTGACATTTCAGGGTGTCACATGGTATCCTAACGTGCATTGAACTGTCATCTCAGCTGTTTGATGCCGTTGCTCTCACGCTTGGGCTTGAGCTTTGGCCACGGTCCGAGGCAGAAGCCCGAAGGCGGCCGCGAAACTTTGATGCTGCCCTCCACAAGCAGTTTCTTCAGTGATGTCATATCTGTAGAGAAAAGCCCTTCAAAGTCAGGCTGATGTATTTTGCATGGCACTATAGTAACTAGCCAGTGAGCTAGTAGTGCTCTGGGGTGGTAATGGTGATGTTTGCAGTGCTGAGAATAGCAGTGGGAAGCGTTTGCACTGAAGGCTTTTGCCAAGGATGAATTCCTCTTTGGTCAACTTATATTTCCTCAGATGTATGTTCTACGTATGCAGACACAGTGAAGGGATATCAGCGGACGTAATGCATACAGAAAAAAGTTAAAGTTTTAACACATAACTTGAGCTTTATTTTTCTGCTGCGGTAGCTGCAAAGATGAAGATCATTTTCAATATTTACTTTAGGTGAGAAATTCTGAATTCTGGGTTTCGGTTAGTTTGCTTGTTTTGTTTGTTTGGATGATGACTCGGTGTTCTTACAAAGTATTGGACCCCCTCCAATTTTCTGGTGTTTCTAAATAATTACTTACTTAACATGAGAAGAACTGGTTTTGTTTATAAAGATTATTTCGACAGGTTGTAGCAAATCCCGTTATTTTGCTATGCCAACATGATTTGAAAATTAACTGCTCTAATAAATTATGTATTCTTTCGGATTTGTTTTTGATCTCCAAAAAAAACAATATTAACTAGATTAGGCAAAGAAATAAATGTGTCCCCTGGTCTTCTCTTGCCATTTGCAAATGTCAACACAGTCTAATTGAATGATATTTTATTTTGACATAATAAACATTAAAAAATTGAACCTTTGTAGTGTACTTGCAGAAGTGATGTGTGGCTCCTTTTATATTTTAGTTTACTTCTCTTATTACCCAGAATGTAGAATTGAACAGATGCTGAGAGACTGAAGTGCAGATGTTGGGTCTTTGTGAATGTTTATGTGAGCTTCAGACAGTAATTCACCATCGACAAGCTAATCACTGCATGAATTTAAGCTGAATAACAAACTGCACTTCCATAAAATTAAGGCAGACAGGGCAGCTCATGTTAGTGGCAGCAGAAGGCCTTCGGGATGATTTGTCCATTTTTATAATTGTTGCTGCCTGATTGAAAACTGTCATTTCCACAGGCTTCTGATAGCATCCATATATAAAAGCACAGAAGAAGCAGCTGTTTGTTTGGAGGGGATCGCAATTTCATTACAGACTGAAATTAAATATTGGAAGAACTACCAAGCAGTTATGTACAGACATTCATGTTCCCAAGAGGGTAATCCCTACTGACTGTTGAGACCCTTACCTTTCATCTAGTGCAAATGTGAACGCTGATACTTTTAGTTACTATTTTTCACAATATTTGGCAAAGATAGCAATGTCCGCTGTTTAATGAATTATAATGAACTTTGATCACCCATTTGGCTGCAGTAGCTTTATGTGCCATGGAGTTGGTGGCCCTTTTGCAGCTACAATAGCTTCCACTCTTCTGGGAAGGCTGTCTGCAAGACTTGTAAAGGCAGGGTGCATGGCCAGGTGCGTGACTGCATACACCTGTAGCAACAGGAATGAATGGAACACCTGAAATCACTAAGGGGTGCGGCCCAATGCTTTTGTAGCACTGTGTGTAGTGCAGATAGTGTCAGTCCAAAAACTGCTTTTAGAATAGTGCAGCAGTCTGTGTGGATGAGCTGCTCATCACCCTGAGGCATAACTGGTAGAGTCCATCTGTTTTATTGCTGAGATGTATCTTGGGAATATTGCCGAAGATACATCCCAGGAATATAAAGTCAGGAACTGAACCTGTGGTTTTACGATCGGTAGACCCCACTCTGCAAATATAACCCTGCAGTACTCACTAAGCTCTCTGAGGATTATACTCTCTCAGGTTCTTATGACAAAGCGCTGCAGCTGACCAGCACAGCTCTCAGTCAGTGTATGCTTCATTTCTAAACGTCTCATTCGCAGGCAGCTTTGTCAGAATGCTTCTGTCATCCAACAGTTTGGATTCTTTTGTGGCTAAGAGAGTAGCACAAGTTTTAATTTGTTTTCGCAATGTGTTTATCACCGCTGTTGTAACCTCTGTAATTACACCATGTGACGGAGCCGCTCGCGAACATAGCTCACCCAGAGGATCTGTGGAAATTATGTATAATTCATGATGCCGATTGTATTTTTAGTTGCTCCGGCTTGTTGTTTGGTGACGGAGATGTAGCGTTAAACAAGGGATACTTTGTTATGAAGATGAGGAGCTACTCCTTCAGTGAACAGCTTGTTTCCCTTCTTTTTTAACTTCTGGCCACCACCTGGTGGGAAGCTGTGCAGAAACCTTAGTGTTTTTTTTTTTCTTTCAGCCCCCTCCTGTATTTGCAAGTGATAAAAAGATCAGCACCACCACTCAAGTTAATATCGCTCTTTTTTTCTTTCAAGCTAAAAGACTCTGAGCTCTATGGCACATTCAAAGCAGTGCCCTTCCAGTGAGTGCCATTAGAGTGCATAAAAATTTTAATGTCTTAAGCTCTGAATTGCCCACATTTCCCTGTTCGTTAGAGTGGCATAATTTATATGCGAGACGACTGGCTACATGATGTTTGAGTCATGACAGGCAAGTCTTTGTGAGCACTAATAAGAAGTGTACTCAGTTCATGCAAAATTACCCTCATAAGCAAGTGGCTCTGAAATAATCATTAAGTCAGAGAGTCAAGACTTGGTTGGAGGTGGATTAAGGTGAAGATTGGTGTTTTGCAAGAAGGGGTTGTGGTTAGATATTGTTCCACTAGGAATGTTGTTAGTTATTGGGAAGTTGCTGGGGGCATTTGGCTCAAATAGCAGTATAGCATGCTAATAGCGATGCTTTGCCACCAAGGACACTGATTCTCAAACTTATCTTTGACCACATTTTAGAAACTTAAAAAGTTCACTCCATAAGTCTCAAAGATGAATTTTAAATAAAGTTTAGCACAACAACATCTGAAAACTCGTGTTAATTTTGCCTGAAAGGAAAATGAACTTATTTTTTCACATGATTGTCCACATGTCACATCCAGTGGCTCCACGCTCCACCGGTAGGGCCTGTGCAACAGTCCAAGAACCCCTTTGCAAGGTGATCAGGTGTAGATGATTGGTACAGGAACACAAAGACAGAGCAGTTTACACTTTAAATGTTTTTTGAGATCGAAAAAAAAAAGGGAAACGGAGGTGTGCGCTGCATATAACCATAAAATCAAACCTGGGTATCCATTTAAGAAAGAAAGCATTCCGATATGACGGGATATTTGTTCTTGGCACGATTAATGCCAAACCTTTAATCTGCACCGAAAGCTTGTGCTAAAATTTCTCCAAGAATAACATCCCAGTGTTCTTCAGACCCAGGCACAAGACAAAAACCAGTTCATCCCAAGGACAAAACTCCTAAATACAAGCTAAGGAAGGTAGTGTATGCTGTGTGGTGCAGAGAGGAGTGCTCGGGCCTCAACACTGGAGAAACCAAACAGCCACTCCACAATTGAATGGCACAACATAGAAGAGCCACCTCTGCAGGACAAGACTCAGCCGTACATGTGCACCCAAAGGAGAAAGGGCACTCTTTGAGGATGCCAGTGTTCACATTTTGGACTGGGTAGACAGATGGTTTGAAAGAGGAGTCCATCACTGAACAGAGGTGGTGGCTTACGACACCAGCTGTCAGCCACCTACAATGCAGTCCTGAGGTCTCTTCCCAGGTGCCTCAACCCCCATTCACACCTTACTTCAGGTGACCTCAGTAGGTCACATAGTAGTGTGGGGCAAGGTCTCACAGCGGGTCATCTTTTCCAAACACACATGCTCTTTTCTTCATATTTAGTTTGCTGGGCCATGCTTTGTGCCGCAGACAATAACCAGGCTACATATGTGCAGTTCTGCAGGAGACAGAGAGAGACCCACTTATTTACCACTTCCAGCACGAAGGGATGCTGCATATTGATACCAGTGGCAGAGCATCAGTTAAATCACATAAGTGGAAGGATGTCAGCTGAAGGGATAAAACAGTATTAACTTTTGCCTTATTCACTTTTTTCAAACTTTTTTGAGCTGTTACGGCTGACAAGATACATTAGCTAACGTTATAGTTATAGAGTTTCCCTAAAAAAGGGGGGGGGGGCACACCAACATGGCAACGTGTTAGAGAAAGTCTCCAGAAAATGAATATAATAATTGTCTTGCAGTTTAAAGTGGAAACATGGCTGCCTGTGCTTGTAAATGTGACACTGAGAAAGTTGGCATACTCTCCCTGTGCGCGTATGTGTGTTAATCAATAGCAGCACATTAGCGATATGTGTGGAGG
The DNA here is from genome assembly GCA_015106715.1 of Bujurquina vittata. Lineage (NCBI taxonomy): Eukaryota > Metazoa > Chordata > Actinopteri > Cichliformes > Cichlidae > Bujurquina > Bujurquina vittata. The sequence continues at coordinate 17,966 of VUQK01007279.1, read as the reverse complement.
TCAGCTGTGTTGGCCACGTGGTTTCAGGTCTCTCCCTTTCTCTCTTTCCGTCCTGCCTGAGGCTATGCTGAGGTGGATCCCCGTTGTTGTTGCTGTTGTCCCGTAACCTTGCCAGTGACAGTACAGCCATTTTAAGCCGTTTATGACTTGCCTCTTAAACAGAGGGTTTATCCCAAAAAAGGTCATAAAAGCGGGACAGCTGAACGTTTGACTGCAGAAGTGTTTTATTTCATATTGTTTGGAAAAATAAAATGGCTTGTATTGTTTATATGTGTGTTTGTGTAAATATACACTATATGGACAGTGTGTGGACAGCAAAACATTACCCCTAAATCTGATTGTCCAACCCCCCCGTATTAAGATAATCTGCTGATGTGGCCACAACCACTTATCCTTTCACAAGATTGCGGAACATGGCTGCAGGGAGCCTGATCCTCCGGCCTCTTCTTTGGCTTTAGAGAGGAGATGTGAGAAAAACAAACAAAGTATATTAGTTTCTTGGAAATTGTCTCCAATTATACATTAAAAAGTGACTTTTATGCCCTGAGTGAGATTAGAGTGAGCGTTACAATTCATGCCAGTGGTTTTGTATGGGATCAAGTCTTGTCACAGGCCAGTGGAGGCACTGTCATGTTGAACTAAAGGGCATAAGGAGGAGTTCTGTCCATATACTTTTGACCATTTGCTATGCCGCTGATTGGATTGATCTTTCAAGCTCAGTGCATTTGTGTCAGTCAGCTCCTGATGCATCATCCTTCACCGTTCTACAACATGATTTGTCTTTCACTTCAGTGGTCCAGTGAGTGATGATTAGATGAACTGCAGGTTTCACAGTCATTCAGTCTTTTGGCATTAAATCACTCAAATAAGCAAGTTCATATAAGTTTCCACACTCACAGCATAACCTTGCTGGAACTTTCCTGAAATATTACACTCAGGTTCATCAATATGCTCCTGCTCTCTCCATCCCGGGATCAGCACACATCCCCAGGATAAACCCGTGAAGAAGAGTTGCGTTGATATGGCAGCAGTTTTGAAATGATTTCCTCAGGATCTCTTCCCTTGACAAGATCATGAGTAAAAGATGAGGCCTGTGCGATCTTAATTTTTGACCAGTTTTCGTGTCTCGACGTCAAAAATGCAGAAACCCGTGTAGATATATGACTCAATAAGATCTTTAAAAGCCTTCTGAATTCAATTTGACTGTGTGCTCGGCAAAAGAATGTCCTGCGAGTATAACAACACAAAGAAAGGCTCACTGTATATGAAAGCAATAGATTTGGAGATTAGGAGAATTCTGGGAGAAAATAAGAAGAGAGGAAATGACTTGGGGATTTATGTCTGCTTGATTTCCATATATAGAGAATGAGGAAACAAATATAATTGTTCAGCTGGGATAAAAAAAATAAATTCAGGGGACTAACTGAGACATCTCTGTTTCTAAGTTTGTCACACTTAGCAGAACAGCTGCTGGCTCATAATGCCACAGTAAAGTTTTATGGTATAGTGCTGTATGTGCCTTTATCAGACATCCACGCACAGAGAGGGGGCCTCTCTCTCCTCTCACTTTGTCTCCGTCCGTGGTTGCTTGCACTTGTTTGTGTGCCGGGCAGAAATCTCAGCGTAACTCCCATGTGAAAATGTGCATTTACAGTTTTTCATCTCCCGGTTGCTACACAGCCATGACCTCTGCACCCAGTAGGTTTCTTCTGAAAATGACTGACGTCTTACTCCTCATTGCTTCTTTGTAGCTGCATGCATGGAACCGGTGTAAAGTAACTCTTTTAGTTGTCTGAGAGTGCAATCCATTTCCTCGTTCTAGGTGGTATCTTAAGCGATCTATACACAGTCAGCAGTGTATTATACAAAGCTAAATGATCACATTAGTAGTGAATGTAGCAACTACACAGGAGCACAACACCCTCCTCTGCACTACACATATACAGTATACCGCAACACATTTTTACCTTAGTGGTTTATGGGAAACGCTTTACAAATTTAGCCTCTCATTCACCCATTCTCACACACCAGTACCAGCACCTTACAAGGTGCTTGCCGGTTTGCTGTTTAGCTCAAGGACACTATGGCACACAGCTTTTTTTTTACATTAATGCTCATCAGCGCCAGTAGCTTCAGAACTGTTTTGCCAGATTCAGATTGCACTATATCAACACAAATATAACTCAACCAGGACAACACAGGGTATCCTGATCAAAAATCAGTGTTGGACACAACACTAAGGCGTAAGGCATAAATACCAAATGTGCTCATCTCATCTTTGTTGTGGGATGGGTCAACGCTGTTAAACTGAAACCGCAAATAGGTTATCAAATGCATGGTTCACAATAGGTTTGTGTTAGCACTGATGCCGCAGTTAGTCAGAGTACGGATGTGTGACCCCGTTATCATTAGATTTGACAGAAATAATACATTAGTATTGTATAAGCATCTTAATTTTATTCTTTTAAATTCTCATATTAAGCTGATTGTGCAATTTTTAACGTCCATCAATCCACTTCTGCTTATCTGCTTATCGGGGCCGCGGGGGGGCGGGAGCCTATCCCCGCTGACAGGGTACACTGTGTACAGGTCATGGGCAATTTAGAGTAGCCAATTAACCAGTTAATGCATGTCTCTGGGCATGTGGGAGGAAGCCGGGGTACCCTAAGGAAACCCATGCAGACACGGGGAGAACATGCAAACTCCACAGAGGGAGAGGCCCGGGCCAAGGTGGAATTGAACCCACGCCGTGCTGCGCTTTTAACGTCGCTCATCTTTTTTTTATTCCTAAATCCCATATTTCTTGACATTAACTACAAGCTCAAAACAAAACATTCAACTATCATCACCCTACGAATGTAATCTGACCAGCCTGTTTGCAAAATATGTCTATTTTAAACATCAGTGTTCATTCTGAGCCTCGTTCGCTCCCCTTTTAGCTCTAGTTTTGTTTTTTTGGCTCTTTAGCTGCCAAACTCTGCACTGTGTCCAACATCCTGTTGCTAACTTTGCCCGCCATTTGGTGCTGCGCAAGCTGTGAAGGGTTTCATCAGAGCGTTTTCTTTGAAAAACAGATGCCTGCTGTTGCTGAAAGGAAGGCTGATGAGAGCAGTAAGCCTGAATCCAACCGTGTTCTTGCAAAGCAGAAACAATGAGCTGAAAGATGCTATAAAGGTTGGTAAAGCTGAGAGATAATAATTCTCTACAGGTCTGTCAGCGTGCGTGACATTTATCACACCGGGCATACCCGTTACCCTTTGTAAGATATAAATATTTATCGCACAGCTTTAAGATAAATTCCATATTTTCTGTGAGCCTTCTTACAGCAGAACAGAGGCAGCAATTTTCCTGCCAAATCAGATTTGGGGGTCATCCATTAAACCACAGTGTTGAATCAGCCAGATAATATTAGTATTCCTGGAAATATGTCTTTTGTTATTGCCTTGTACTCTGTCTGGTTATGGAGACATTCCTGATTACTCTGGAAGCCATCAGGAAAATGAAACATCTTATCACTGCCGACTATCAAAAGACTGAAACAGCTGTACTAAAAATTAGAGTTAATCAATGAACATATGAACGCTTAGGCCAACTGCTGGCTGTCATGGGAATTTAACGCAACCTGTCAACTCGGGCTGATATGTTCATTTTCGATCATATCTGAGTGTGAGACAGTGGCGCCCTTTAACTCTGCGCTGTAACCATCAGTGAGGAGACATTCTGCAAGGTGCACTATTAAAATGTTACACTGCTGTAAACAGATCAGGCTTGTGCTGTTGCAGCAAGATGTTTGCTGCCTTCCCTTGAGTCAGTCCCCGGCAGACTGACTCAACGTGCTGGGGTTAAGCTGTAATGACACAGTCACTATCACAGAGTCACATATGGTGTGTGTTTGAAAACTCTTATTTAAGCATATTGCTTGCTCTCAGCTGAAAAAAGTGATAATGAGAGAGGTTAAAGATTGGCAAGTGTGAGTGTATATAGAGGGGTCTGCATGGAAATCAGTGTTTTTATATGTGAACATATGCCTGCTCACACTGAGCAGGTAGCCCTAATAGTTTCATCTTAGGTATACAGCTCTGAGACTCACCCACCCGCCTGCTGTTCAAACCTTCTGTTTATGATGGGTGGTCACTCAAAAGGACGTTAGCTCAAAACGCAGGGTAAAGGGAGCCAAAATCAATCACGGAAAGCTGCTCTAGTAGGATAAGTCTGAGAAATATATTAATATGCAGACCTTTAGGAACTTCCCGTGGAACTACAAGTTGTGAAGCTCGGAGGTGGAAATGGCTGTATAAACTGTTAGGACACTGGGCGGGAACTTCCTGCCTGTCTGTCATCTTTGACTATTTGCAAATCCCAACTTAGCTATGCCTTAGCTTAGCCATTTCATGTGAACTGTTGTTGTGTAAATAGGTAGAGATGAAAAAGTAGAGGCGGTTGCAAGCCTCTGGGGATGCACGCACCCTGGCGCCTTCACTGGCATCTCTAATTAAAACAGTCGACTTGGATCACAAAGGAAGTCCGCTCATTGAAGTCCACTGCTGGACGGACTTTCTACTGTATGTATACAAAGACTAAACATGTTAGCCCCTAAAAAGTGAACAGAAAACGTCAGAAACAGCAGGCAGTATGATGCCTACATTCACTGCTTTGGTGCAGCATGTTTAGCCTCAACGCCGTCCTTTTGTCTACTGCTAAGAATATGTGAGACATTTTCCTTGGATTCATACAGTTGGTTTCCAATCATAAGCAAAACAAGATGTGAAATTCACTTCCCTTAAATGCCCCTCATGCATTTTTACCACAGCTTGCAACTCTGGCTTCTTTCCTATGCTATTATATTGTTATCATTGATATTTGTGTCATTAAATGGGAGCCAGAAAATGTGCGCAGCTTCATACTGAACTAAATCTTAACTGTTTGAAAGTTCATATAAGAAGAGTTCATATTAGAAGATGAGTACATGCCAACACCTACCCTAATAGCAATGTATAATTCCTCAGATCCCACTTTGTGAATGTTTTGGACAGGACAACCATTTGTAGGTGCCTTGGGGCATTCAGAAAATAAAGTTTGCCTTGAATCTGGCACCAGGGAATGTTTTCAGCAAACTAACATTATCGTGCTCATCAAATTTCACACCAGTTCAGTCATGAGACACTGTGTCCTGTGTATAAAGTTAACATTTGGCCCAAGGGTGGCACAAAAGGACAGACTTCTTCCACTAAGAAGAATAAAAGAGCTTTTTGAGTCACTCGTTTTCTATAACTAGAACTTCTTATATGACTCTGACCAAGTAGTAGCAAAGCTCCCACGGGGCAGATCTATTTTTTTAATAAAGAATCTTCCTGATTCTGATACCTACAAATGCAAACAATTCTTTGCTCATTTTCCCATCACATCAAATCTTACATCAGACTGTGTGCTCTTTGGTTTCTGCCACTTAATGTTTGCTTCCTTTAGTGCTGGGATTACAGGGTAGCTGATCTTGAATGCTGAGTAGCACAGCAATGCTACAAATGGCTTTATGACCCCAAAATGTTGTGACTATGATGTCATAAAAGTGTCATAGTTTGTTTTAGTGTCGGTCTGAACTCCTCTCATAATCAGACTGTGATAGAAGTGAACTTACAGCCGCTCATCTTCATCCATCCCATCCTCACTTGTAGATGTTTGTTTGTTTTTTTCTCCATGGGAATAGATTATTAGTTACCTTTGTATGGGGGGGGGGGTCCCAAAGCTCAGCCCTACTTGATTGTTTTTCCAACAATGGTGAACACCAGATCTATCTCATTTGTTTAACATTTTATATTCTGAGCTGTGAAACCAGGTTAGAGTGGGCTGTGTTGGTGCTGAGGGAGCTGTCCTGATTACCCGCCATGCCTTCCAAAAGTAATAACGTCTATGGCTGAAAACATGTCAAGAGCTGCCTAGCATAGGTGTAAAATGTCAGTGGGATCTTGAATTAGATTGTCTCGTGGTAACCCATTAGTAGACTGCAAAGATACTATTTCCCCCCCTTGTTCATTTGTATCTGCAAATTTTCTGCAATATTCCCCATAATTAAGCTTTGTGCATTTCTGTTGCGTGCCATAATTTTGAATTAAATATAGTCCAGTTCTGTGTCATTACGTGGTAATATTAGGCTGTCAGCAAGTTTAATCAGCATCAGTGGCTGCAGTGTTTTTGCAGCTCGTTTACGGACCGAAGCTTTTTTAAATGAACGTCACCAAACTTCTGTCATCCCTCAACACCTGCTGTCAAACTGCTTTAACGCTCCTCTTCTTACTGCTATTGCTGCTTAGACTCTATATTTACTGTGTACTGGTTAACTACAGACGTTTCTCTCTTCTGGGTAATTTACCACGTGCACGTGAGGCATCAGTGTGGTGGGTTAAAAGGAAAAAAAGAAAACTTCCTGTGGGCTCTCGTTTGTCCTTGGAACTCTGCAAGGTGAATTTTGATTATATAATCAAGTACTTTCTAATAAACACCAACAAATATCAGTGAGCATCATTAGCATTTATGCTGAAAATACATAAATGAAATGAAAACAATCAGAGTGAGCTTAATTGCGATCCATATTCAGTGAGCCAGGCATCCAGGCAGCAAAATAACAACACAGCAGAAGCCCTGTGAAGTAGCTTGGCAAGGGTTTTTATTGTCACGTAACTGCCCCTCTGCATTCATGCTTTTAATAGTACATATTTATTAAATAATGGGTTTTTATTATGGCCAAATGCCTCATAATGGTTTGTCATCTGAGCTGCTGTCCTTAAGTGATATTCTGGGAGATGCACACTACATTACAGCACTGCCGTAGGTACAGTGTCAGTTTGTGTACCCACTTAATAATAATGCCCATTAACATCTGGACTTTTCCCACACATAGATTTAGTTGGCGGGTAATTAACCCCGAACGACTCCCATGAAGCCATCTGCTATTGTCAGTGACAGCTCTGTAGTGAGAAGTCAAATAATCAGTGTCCGTGGATGATTTCACTTGTTTTGGCTGATTAGAAGTGGGCGGGGCTGTTTGAACTTTCACCATTCACTGAGCTCCGTATATTCTGTGTAAGGACAGATGTCGTGAAAGCTCTTCATTCAAAATATTAGGTTAACACACATTAATAAAGGCTCTACAAAACCCCATTAATGGCGTCAGTAACACCTGTGTTTACCTGTTCTTTCATTCAAAAAGGCATCTGTGAAAAAAGCTCTGTACCTCTGAAATGCCATCCAGCCTGCTGGACCCTAATTCCACATTCACACTTCTTGGCTGTGGTTGCAAAATATGTTACTAGCACAAGATGGCCGCATCCATTTCCAAGCAGGAGGAAGTTCTGACACTTCCTTCACTCCATGCAGGGGTCTCATTTTTCTCCTTGTGGCTCCGTCTTAGTTTAACCCCAGACAGAGGTCTTTGAACATGCAGGACCTGCTGCATCTTTTTAATGGAGCTATACTAATATCTGTACGTAGTCACGAAGACAATTCCTAAAAATATTTCAATGCAGCTTATTTGCATTTTCTTTTACTTTTACATTAACATAAT